>JAOYSI010069091.1:0-22477 GCA_025775065.1 Hiodon alosoides
ACGCAGAGCTAGCCAAGCTGCGTCAGGAGTGCACCAAGGTGAGCAAGGAGCTGTCCGACAAGAGCGAGGCGCTGCAGGCCGAAGAGCAGCAGAGGAAGGCCCTGGAAGCCAAGGTGGCGGTCACCGAGAAACAGCTGACGCAGGTCCAGGTGAGAGCGCCACATGGTGGCTTGGAGACTGTGTATGTGCGTATTCAATACTGTCAGTGTTTTTGCAATACTCAGCTTTAGCTGATATTTACTCCGCAAGATGCAGCTGCTTGTCCTCGTCTTTGAGCCTGTAACCTGCTGGGTACACGCATTTCGCCTTAACCAACAAAACCAAGTTCTACGGCCCACGCATGTGTGTCTCTGTTCTGTTAGGCTGACGGTGCCTTGTAAAGCAAGGCTGTCTCACCGTGGTCAAGGGTTCAGGCGTGTAATCATTAACCACAACTTTTTAAAGTCTCTGCAGGTTACGTAATGCTAGGCCTCAATGTAGAATTCTGCCCCTCTGTCTGTGGTTCCTCTTCTATCATGGCCATTAAACAAGTGTCAGAACCGTTTCCAGTGTATTAACTTGATGTAATTCAGTGTTGGTAGCCTGGGGGAATTTTTTTTTTATTTTTTTCCCCTCCTTCCCCTCCCTCTCTGGTCTGAGCACAGACTTCCCCCTGCTGGTGAAGAGGGGAACTGCGTGGCTTGGAGTAGAGGAATAAAAGTATTTTGCTACAGTCAGGAAAATGCACTTTCCATTTCCCTAATGGCAGCGGGGGGTCTCAGGGGTCCCCTATGACCCAGTGCTTGAGTCTCACCGACTGCCCCCTACCCTGCTGTCTCACAGGCCAGCCAGGCGGAGAGTGAGCGCGCCCTGCAGAAGCGCCTGGAGGAGGTGAGCCAGGAGCTCCGGAAGGCCCAGAGCAGCAGCAGCGGCCTGCAGGCGGAGCTGGAGAAGGCCCAGCAGGAGACGGCCACCCTCACTGGTCAGTCTGTCCGCCGCCCACCCTGTCAACGCCGTCGGCACGCTCGTATCTCGGCCGTGACTCACACAGACATGCAGGGTTTCCTGCTCACTCCTAATTACCCTGGCCTTCTGGATGGGGTTTTTTTTTTTTTTTGGAGTGGAGTGGGGGTTGTATGTAACTTCACTTCCTGTGGAGAGCGTTAGGCTGCGGCAGTGCTGGTTTAGCCATGGGAGAGGACCAGAGCTGGAGACTTCATACTTCTCGTGTGGAATGGGGATGTGACGCTCTTGTTTTGGTGATGGGCTGTACGCGAGTGGCGGATTTTAGCCCTGCTGGAGCAAATCTGTGGGGCCGACGTCCTGCCTCTGCCAGCGATTAACCCTACTGCTGTCGGTCTCCAGAGCTCCGGGCGATTGTGGCCGGATCCGAGGTGGAGCTGAAGGAGCGGAGCAGCCTGGTGGAGGCCCTGCAGGCTCAGCTGGACCAGGCGGAGGCGGAGAAGAGCCAGCTGCAGGAGCGCGTGCGTTCCATCGAGGTGCTTCTGGAGGCGGGCCAGAGCAGCCCGGCGGAAGCCGGCAAACAGGTCAGGCGACCACGCGGAGGGCCGCAACCCCCCCCAGAAATTCCATCATTTCCTGATCTTTGGAACGATCTTGCTATGCCTCCCATCACCCTGACCTGCCGTCTCCCTGACTCTGAATTAACCTCAATGTCATTCCTCTTCGGAGAACGTAGCCTTAAAGGTTTCAGCTGCATTTTCTGAAACCTGACTCCCAGCCCTTGTACAGTTTTAAAAAGCAGGCAGCTGCCTCTTCCTGGTGGTTTTAAGTCCCCCATGCTGCCCCAGTAAAGCAGTAGGGTTGTGTGGTATGAGTGATCCCACTTACGGAGAGCGGCGGGGACAACCTGGGCTCTCTTTCTCTCTGCTCTGATGTTGCTGCCGATCAGGTGATTGTGCTGCTTTCCACAAAAGCCCTTACCCACCCCTTGTTTTCCACCAGGTGGCTATGGCTGCAGAAACCGAGGAGCTGCAGAAAAAGTACGTTTAACCCTTTATGCACTCGCAAAGTTTGCTTTAGCTGTCTCTGCCTGTCTCTAAAAATGTTGCCCTTTCAGCCTAAAGGAGAAAGAAGAGCAGCTGCTGGCACTGGAGGGGGAGCTGAAACGGCTAAAGGAAGACACGGAGAGCGTAAAACAGGCCGTAAGTTTCACGACTGGTCTGGGGTGGTTTAGCGTTGGCCTCGCTGTAGCATTGCTCTATGCTGAACAGCGCTCCCTGGTGGCGGTTGTGTGTTTCTGTGCAGGCGGGCGACAGCGGGGGGCTGGAACAGGAGCTGGGGCAGCTGCAGGAACGGTGAGTGCGGGCCGCGGTGCTGCGTTTGCTCTGCGTTCTCCTTCGCACTGTTCTGAGAACTCTGCCATTTCAGCCTGAAGGAGAAGGAGAGCCAGGTCGCGGCCCTGGAGGGAGGTCTGAAGGAGAAGGAGAGCCAGGTCGCGGCCCTGGAGGGAGGTCTGAAGGAGAAGGAGAGCCAGGTCGCGGCCCTGGAGGGAGGTCTGAAGGAGAAGGAGAGCCAGGTCGCGGCCCTAGAGGGAGGTCAGCAGCAGCTGAAGGTGGAGCTGGAGCAGGCGAGAACCTCAGACGCTGTACGTTCCTTCTGCTGATGAATACAGTTCTGTTTCTCCTCCAGTTTAGCTTGTGCTAAGTGAAAAGGTCTATCGCCTTCACCAATAAAACCTTAATGATTGTTCTCTGTACACGCCTCTACAGTGTAGGACTGCGCTCTGAGCTGGTGTTATTGCTGAGAGTTAAAATTCTTTTGCGCCTTATTAATTATAACTTGTAATATTTTAGCAGCCTGACAACACAGCTGAGATGGAACTTCTACAGAAGAGGTTTGTTTTCATTTTTCTGCATATGATTAAAAAACAAAATTAAGTGTTTAAAATTGCAAGTGCCAATAAAAATGTTTTGCTTTTAATTCCACTTGTTTGTACTGATTAAAAAAAATATTCCATTTTTTTTTCAAGCCTAAAAGAGAAAGACACCCAAGTGACGTTGTTGGAAGGTCAGCTGCAGCAGTTGAGACAGGAAGTGGAAGAAGCAAAGAGTGTTGTGAGTTTCCTGTCTCCTTAAAAACCCCATTGACCACAAGCTTTAAATATACAGAAACCGTGGAAGTCGGATCCAGTGTTTCACACACAGAAATAAAAATTAAACGGTATAGAAGTATATATTCCTTTTGTGCTACTTCTGTTTAGCATTGTCATGACATTTTTCGGTCGGTTTTATTTTAGCTGCTTGACAACACAACCCAGGTGGAACAGCTAAAGAACGGGTAAGTGTTCATGCTTGTAAAAAAAAAAAAGTGATTTAATAATTAAATGTCCCGTTGATATACCCCAACCTCCATTCCCGTCATTGCATGGCGTAACGTGCAAGACCAGGTCTGTAGAATGTGCCATGTTTTCAGTGTGAAGGATAAAGAGGAGCTGGTGACGTCCCTGGAGGCCGAACTGAAGCGGCTGAAGGAACAGTTGGAACGAGGGAAGAGGGAGGAGAAGGTAAGCTTCCTCACCATCAGGTGGGCGTGGAACCCTTCTCCTGATCCAGTGCAGGGTTGAGCGGCGTCAGAGCGTCTTTGTCAGACTTCTGTCCTACGCCACCTGACCCTGGGGAAGTTACTCTAAGTAGTAAGTGTTATCAGAAGGGCCCATTATTTAGCCATGCTAATTCACTGGGTCTTCTCAGTGCGACCGTTTCTCTGTGGCTAGTGTCAGTCTAGCTAACCGCTGTCGGTTCTATGGCTAGTGCCTATAATGGTCATTTGGATGTTTGAGCTTTTCTGCAGGGCCCAAACTAACAGCCCAGCCGCTGCCAGTCGAGCGAAAATAAACTGAGTTTGGGGGTCTGACAACAGGAAGTCCCATGCCGTATCGTTTGTGGAATGTGCGGTAGTGTAGACAAAAGGGTCGTGGCTGCCAAGTTCCACAAACTACGCATGTTCAATTATACCCAGCTGCTAAATGTCATGCTTGGTTCTGTCTGGTTCCATCTCCTGGCCAATCTCGGTAATTACATGATCTAGCCGTTATATGCAGGGTTGAAACGTTTTTTGAAAACATTTCAATACCGTTTGGATTCTGAGACTAATATAGACTACTACAACCTGCTTTTTTCATAGCATAAAATAATTTACTTTGAGACCGATTACCTTGGGAGGGTGGCCTCTTTGTTTCCATGGTCACCCTCACAATTGTGATTCCAGCCATTTCATGCAATTCAAGTGCAGTGTGTACCCTCTAGTGGCTGACCACGGTATGTCTGCCTCTGCAGGAGGTTACGAATCGGCGGGTGAGCGAATTGGAGGCAGACACGAGGAGAGCCCTCCAGACGCTTTTCCCTCAGGTCTCCATAGAAACGCAACAGGTGAATGCACAGCGATACCCGCCTGACTGCCGTTTGGGGCTGGGTCAGGGTGACGCCTCCCTTTCAGTCACTTGTCCCTCTGCCGATACACTACTACAAGGGTGACCTTTGATCTATGTGCCACATGGCTGTGACTAGCCTGGAATATCACACGGCTCTGACCGTGCGGTGATGGGACAGCTTTTTGTGTGTCCGTATAGTGTGGAAATGTAACTGCTCCTTTCTGTTTCAGATTAACTGGTTAGATGAATTCACACAGAGGGCCCTGGAAGCCCAACAAAGCCAGCACAGCCAAGAAACGCAGCAGCCAACATCGGAGTCCCCTGTGAGTGTGGGGCCGTGTGACTGCACAGCTCACTATGGTGGATTTGCTTTGGCTTTTTTTCTCCTTCCCCTGCCCCTCCCCCTTGGAACCTATAATTGCAACTCTAACTGAATGTATTTAAATGTATACGGGGAACCGACAAAAATGGCTTTAAATCAAGTCTTTGGCAGTCAGTTTACTTCTCAGACGAAAGTAATCTGGTTTGCTGGGTTTGGCTGTGGACGGGGGCGGTAATGTCGCTCTGCGGTCCTGACCGTAGCGTGTCCGCGGCCCCTTTAGGAGCTGCTGGTGAAGCTGGAGGAAGCTGTGGAGTCCCAGAACGCATTACAGGTGGAGTGTGACCAGTACAGGATCGTTCTGGCCGAAACGGTGAGTGTGGTCCCGCCACACAGAATGAAGATATTTTAACTCCGCGAGTACTGCTTTGTTTAGCCCCCCCAGTAGTGACTGTCCTGGTAAAATACGTTTTCCGTGGTGTTAAATATAGTACCTTGTACAAATCGGTGATATAGTAGCTTGTTGGTTGCGGTTCGGGACGACGAACCCGGACACAAGTTCTGCCTGACTGCCGTCCTGCAGGAGGGTATGCTGAAGAACCTGCAGAAGAGTGTGGAGGAGGAGGAGCTGGTGTGGAAGGCCAAGATTGTGGAATTGGAGCTGGAGTTGAAGACGGTACAGGCGCCCCTCTCCTGGGCTTTGTTTTCTCTGTGCCTCCACATGTCCCCCTGTAAACTACACCTGTACGCGAGCTGCTCTCTAACCCTGGCTTTGTCCACAGGCCCTGGGGCAGGTGCAGACCCTGGAGGGGGCTGTCCAGAATCTCACGGTGGAAAACCAATCCTTAGGACAGGTAAGGGTTCTCTGCAGTGTCGAGTAATCCCGTGTGCATGCTTTCTGAGAAAATGTTAACCCAAATTTCGAAATACAAGTCGCACAACTTAAATGTGACCTTAAAATGGCATCAAGCCTTTAAGAAACGTCCCAGTAGCTGTGTGCGTCTCTCTTCTGTGCAGCTGAAGGAGCAGGCCATGCTGATGGAAGCACAGCTGGAGAAACAGCTGGAGTCTGCCTCCTCGGACAACCAGAGCTACACCCACGAGATGATGCAGGTATGAAGGGTCCGGGGCCGGGACGGCGGACCGAAGGCGCTACGCTTCCCGTCGAGACGTTCCCATATGCGTTTCCAAAGTGGCCGTTGGTCGAGATCCTGTGCAGACCTCCGCAGTAGTCACGGTGACCTCCCGTCACGCGGTGACGCTGACTGGCTTCCCTCCATCTGCAGTTAAAGAGCCTGTTGTCAGAGTCTCAGAAACGGCTGGAGGTGGCGCAGACCGAAGCCCAGAAGCAGAGAGAGGAGCTGGTCTTGGTGAGTGGTGCGCTGCTCTATGGTGCTTCCCCATAGATAAACACAGTCTCCCATCATTCAGGTCTGTGTTCCTGTGGGTGGGGTATGGGGGCCTCCACCACTGCTGGTCTGTGCTGGATGCATTGTTTAATTCACTGTGAATGTTCAGTTTACATCATAGATGTACATCTCAAAATGGAAACGCTTAAGCCCACCAATCGGATTGCAATAAATGTCTCGCTTGTTTGAAGTATCCTTATGTATAAATCGGTCAAATTTACATTAAAAAAAAATGCCGCACTAAACTGATAAAATTCTCCAGAAGGGAGTAAAAATGTAAGTTTGTTCCCTGACCCCGGACAGACGGGCAGGGAGAGAGACTACGGGACAGTACGGGTGTAGCCACACTTCCGGGGGTCGAGGTGTTGAGTGCCAAGCTTCCCATTGCAGGTGAGGAAGCACCTGAGTGAGATGGAGCGTGTGCAGAACGACGATGAGGCCTCCGGGCCGCAGAACGGCCAGCCGGAGCCCAGCCAGGTCAGGGTGCGTGGCAGTGGGGGCACCCTGCAGGGTCTGCCCGAAAGTGTTGGACACTGGTCACCACCACCACCCTTTTTAACCCCGGGGTCTGTCTGTATTGCTATCAGGTTAAAAGGGGGTATTTAGCAACGACCTGGCTTTCAGAAACAGGATCTGGCTCCTTGATCGTTGCAAGTAAATTTGAATGACCCTGTTTCGTTGTGGTCTCGGGCTGTCCAATGTGTCTTTCGGCCAGAAGCTGATTTGCACTAATCTCCTTTTGTGTGCTTAACCTAGCGTTGCGCTGTTAATGCGCTTGGGTGGGGGCGGGACTTCAGCATGTTCACTGACCCTCGTCTGTTCCACTTCCGTCTTGTTTTGTTTGTGTATTTTAACCACTGTTTGCTTCCCCAAGAGCTCTGTGAGCTGTGCGCTGCCCCCTTGTGGTACGGAATGAGCACAGCAAACAGTGGGCTCTTCAGTCTCGTTGCTATATGTTTGAGCCTGGCCCACTGCGGCGAGCTGGTCCGGATGCTTGCACGCCTAACACCCACCGCTTCTGTCCTGACTGGTACCGTCACCGGGCTTACCCGCTCCCCATGTTTCGAGCAGGTCCGGTCCGAGCTGGAACAGACCGAGCGGAAGGCGGAGAGCGAGAAGGCTCTGAGGCAGCATCTCACAGAGGAGTTTGAGAAGGTACCCTCCTGTTTCTTTTCCAGTTCTGCGCTCCGTCCGACCACACTGAACCAGCTGGTTTTCAGAAACTTCAGGCAAAACTTTCAGTGCAGACGAGCTTTGGCGTGGACGCATGCTATACGCAGTGGGCGTCGCCAAGAGCTGGTCACATGTAGCCAAGAGCAGATGTTGGCTTTGTTCATTCTCAATGGTCATGTGAATCTGTTCACAGTGAAAGAATTACTTTCGAATCTTGAAACAACCCATTTAGCCATGTGGCACACCAGGGGATGATTGAGTGCTTGACCTAGGTCTTTCATGCCCCTTCCAGGCCCAGAGGGACGTCACTGACCTGCAGGCACAGCTGGACCAGCTGAGAGCCGCTGAGGATGCCCCTGCCCTGGACACGGAGGACATCGTCCAGCTGAAGGTACCTCTGGCAGCACTGTGTGGGCAAGGTTTCCAGCATGGTAGTGAGATGTGTGCAGTTATCCATACACTACAGATATTTAAGGAGATCTGGCTTTTCGTGGACCTTTCACTGTGACCTTTAAGCCTGCTGATGAAAAGCCCAAACAGTTGTATGTCCCTGCCCTCTACAAATGTTTTTGGAATCCTGCTGTCCCAAAAAGGTCAGAGTGGCCAGCTTAGCACTGTCTTCTGGCAGGAGCGTCTGGAGAAGGAGAAGAAGCTGTCTAAGGACCTGGGCCAGGCGGCCACCAAGCTGCAACAGCTCCTCAAGACCACCCAGGAGCAACTCGCCAAAGAAAAGGACACCGTGATGACTCTACAGGAACAGCTTCAGGAAAAGGTACCCACAGCCCAGAAAACCGATTCGGATGCTGCATGGGCACAGCTACGCAATACTGCTACCAGTAAATGAACAGGCGGTAGTAATGATTTGGACAATGATACCCCCTGTCCTGAAGGGCGACAGTGTCGCCTCTGTAGAGTAGCTAAGGCTCTCCTATTCAGCACACGTAAGCATATTCCCAGGCCTCCATGCTGCTGCAGAGCTGGGTAGAATGGACCCTTTCTTCAGCAGGTCCTTTCAGGGCCAAAGAGTGAGATTTTTGCAGTCTGAGGTTTTGGCCAGGGGAAGTCTCATGAATGCCATTACATTTGTTGGGTGTATTGCCTGAACTCTGGAAGCAGTTGTTTGGCAGTGTATTACTTGACTGGCTTGTACAGCCCTACAATGCCGGTCAGAATACAGGAGACTGCAGCTGCGATCAGAATTATGCCAGGTTGAATTCAGAACGGGGGTGGTAAACCCCCCACTTTTGGTTAACCATCTGCTCAGAGAAAAGGTTTCACCTGGAAAACCAGGTGGGTGCCTTTCCCAAAGAATAAACAGCAGTTAAACACCTGAAGGCATGGTAGAACAAAGGCCGTTTCGAGGGATACAGACTCTCCAGGCATTTCCCAGCCCCTGCTTCCGGAAATGTGTAGATGGAAAAATTCTCTGAATTTGATGAACTCTGTTAATAGGTCTTTGTCGTTTCCCCTCCCAGGCTGAACCTGAGGAACTGAAGGAAGGAACCTCTGTTTAAGACTGAAGAAACGGAACATGCCAAAATGCCTTACAATTACTATAGTTATGCATTCCTGAAATATATGCTCTTTATTGTACTGTAGTTAATTTTGAAACTTGTTCAAGGAAAAAAAAGTTATAAGATGAACATTTCATTGTAAGAGGGGTGAGTGGCAAGGTTGGGCTGCACACCTCAATGTTGAAACGTACATTCCATAGAAAAAGCTTCTGACTGTGTCAGAAACTTAATCCAAAAATGCCTTACATTCAGAACGACCCCCCCCTTCCCCCCTGGTTCAGTGTTAAAAAGGGACATCGCCTGTACGTTAAACGTACAGCAACTAGTGCAATTTCTTTTTATGTCTTTTTGGCAGTGAAAAGGTAGGAAACATTTATGGTACACGGATGCAATACATGTCATGCCTTCTACTTGTCTGTAGCTGGCTGCCAACACAAATGTTGTGAATTTGATAAACAATAAACTACAATGTAGCTATGACTGTTTTGAATGCTTTTGGTTTTAACATTCAATAGAGGATACGCCACAGATTGAATTAGTGGCAGTGTAGTTCAACTGCATTCATAAACTCGGGCCAGGGAGATTTCACAATTACTATGACTTCTAGTGTGCAATTTTGAACTTGGGCTCTTCTGTTTTGACTTGGATTTTTAGTGTCTTCCTAGCAGTTTCCTGCGCGGACTGGTTGACCTGTGTTTAAGGAATTTGGTGGCTTTAGTTTTAATCCACAAATGGCTTTTTTGAAAGAAGCATACGTAGCATTTTTACGGTCAGGTTCTGAAGATTTAAAATGTCCACGCAAGAAAGGTGTGGGGTGTAGACTTGTTTTATTGCTTAAGAAATGCATCAAACCAAACTATACACTTCTCAACATGCCCAAGCACAGACAGGTTTGATCAGATGATTGTTTTGTGCAGGTCACTCACTCACAGCAGACCTTTCACAGGTGGCACCCCCACTGTACCTGCATGTGTTAAGTTACGTAATTATGGGTGGAAACAGGTCTGAGGAGCTTTACCAGACTGAGTTCTTTACCAGAGTTCCTGTGATTTAATGGCAACGGTATCTTAAATGAATAGCATACAGGACCACAGAACATTAGTGTCCATAAAGGTTAACATTCATCTGACATGGAGTTGCAGAAAAGATCATAAAGAGTCTGCCTTCTGGAAGACTAAGAACAGGTAATTGCTGGCATTAAACACCCCATTCATCAGAGGCATTGGGCTGTAAAAGGTCCTTTTGGATATACTAAGATTTTCTTGGCAAAGCCATTTAAAATGCAACAATTAACTAACGGATGCACAGTTATCAATATAGCCTATGGCTTAGTCCAAGACAACTGGACAACCACTGGGGGGGGGGGGGTGCGCACAATTGAAGGCTATGATGATAATGTACTGAGACACCTACAAAGGCTTCCCCTCGAGAGAAGTCACCACTCCTCTCCCTCCCAGTTTATCGACCAGGCAGGAGTTGTCCTTGGTCTCACAAATTTCGTTGACCTGCCACTCAAACTTGATGCCTGTGGGACAGGAAGTGATGCCAATCAGAGACTCCCAAAGTATTTAACAAATAAGTTCATGTTTCTTTGCAGTACACCATTTTAATACCTTTTTAATCTGTGACAATATGAGCTTATTTACGTCAATACCTTTTAGTTTTTCCTTGAGGGCACTCTTGGAGGCAGCGTAGATCATCTTGCTCTTCAGGGTAGCATCCTCTGGGACCCTGGGTCACAAATAGGAACAATCAAACTGGTGCTCAATATCAGGATGAACGGAACGGCTAACCGAACAGCCATTAGAAAAACTCCTGCAGTGTCTGTGAGTACCAAACCTGTTTTGCTCTACATTACAAGCCTTTTTACAGTTTGCTTAAAAACGATTTAACAGTAGGAAAACTAGGAAGTTTTAAAGGAGTTTTATCTCAGATGGTTCTTCACCTCATGGAGGGAGACCTACCACATAATAAAGACCAGGTCCTCCTTGGTGCTGTCCTTGGTCTGGTAGGAGCAGTCGTACAGCGCATAGCGGCACTCATTCTTGGGCAGTGAGCTCATGACCTTCTTGAAGATGTCCTCCTCACCCTCCACGTGCTTGACGCGCAGCATGGAGCCCTCATCCACGATGATGAACCTGCCATCATTGCTTAGGCGGTACAACACCAGCTTGGGCCGCTCCTGCTCAGAGGTGCCGGTTTTGCGCACCTTCATCTCGTTGTACACATGGACCACATCATCGTGGATAGCAACTCCAGAGGCCTGGGAACCGGATTGTGAAGTACGGGTTCAATTCAGGATCTTTACCAAAACATCATGCTTTAACTGTCTGCAATAACAACAATAATAATAATAATATACTGTATTTACAAGAAAAACATGATGCTGTACATGAGTCACAAAAAAAAAAAAGCTTCCCTTTTTCTTAACTTGTATGTTGACCCATACATATAAATCACTGCAAGTCATGGGAGGACTTGTGCCTGGAAATGCACAATTCACAGCTGCTCCAGCGGCCTCACCTGCCTTGCTGGCTGTTCTTGATAGGTCTCAACTCGTTCTTAGGATTCCTAAGAAGGCAGGGATTCCTTCTATATGCCAACCATAATGTGGCATGTTCAGACAGTGAATAACAGGTAATCGCAGCTTTTAGCCATTACAGGGCATCAAGGCCAAACCCTCAAACTGACGTTTTTCGGGTAAACTCCGATCCTCACCTACATGCCTCTGCGTAACCACAGCCCAAATCCGCAGTCGCTGTGCGAATTTTCTCAGCTATGTTAGCAAGAGCACAGACCTCACTTCAGTACCAGCGTCTCGTTCCCCTTACAGATGGCCTGACGGCTAGTCACTGTGAAGCAATTCGGAAGCTTAAAGAAGACTTAATATTTCATCCATTCAATTTTATTTCTAAACTTCCGCCGACTACAGTAGGAGAGCATACAGCCGATATTCACAAGTTACTTCCAATGATCCAATGGGAACCGCAACTTGTATGTCATATGTTGGCCAGCAAAACAATGCGCCTCACTTTCACCGATGCATATCGAAACACCATATCAGATTTACGTTGGTGTAACTGTCACAAACATCCAAAGCAGGAAATCTGATGTGGATGATGATAATACATTATCCTGCGACGCTGTTCACATTTGCGCCGAATGGACGCCCGTAAAAAGACGTGGGATTTAGCGTTAGGAGAAGTCGAAGGGGCGCGCCGGGACAAATAAGACTTTACTGAAAACAGGACGGCAGCGACGTGATCACAGCTGGTGACTTTGCAAAACCTTAAAATAGTTTTTATAGTAAAAACTTCGAGGAAGAGCCTCTCAAATAAGTTCGACGCAAATTATGAAAGTTCATTATAACCGATCATTAAACCCAATCGCCATCAAAGACAGACCGCAGAAGATATCCCACACATTTCGACAAAAGACCTAATTAAAAATTAATTTTAAATAATTTAAAAATAATTTTTAAAATTGGTAGTTAATAACTCATCAGAAATTTTATAGCTATATGATTTTAAGTAGATCCAATTTCAATCATAAACCTCCAACACTAGTTTCCGGGTATTCCCACAGCGACTACGGATTTGGGAATTAGAATTTGAGTTTTTATTAAAAACATAGTTAAGTGTTGGGGTATCCCTTATTCAGCAGACGACCTACTGTACATTTATAGAGAAGCTTAAACTACGTCTGAATGGCAGACCAGAGGTGCGATCAAACAGAAAATATTTTTGCCAAAACCATAGTCAACCCAGTGACTATGACAACACGCAGTCTACGCAGTTTGAAAGAATAATCAAATCTCAAGTAAATTTGAGACTAGGGTGCCTGTTTCATTTTCTGGGTTGCTTTATTAATCAAAATTAATTAATAAAAAAAAAAAGCTCGAGTGAAAACAAATTATTCTTGCCACTGATTCTACGACTTATATTAATTTCAACGCAAAAACTCTACTGATATAGAAAAATCAATAAAACGCTATCTCTTCATATGCTTGATATCAGAAACACGAAAAACAGAATGCAAACTCACCATTGTTTCGTCTGTTTGTTAAAGAGAAAATCGCGAAGAAGCGTTACGTTGCGTAGCCTAAATCGGAAGAAACAGAAAAGGTACTAGACTCAATTGCAGAGGTTGGTGTTGAAACAAACACACCTCCCGCTTCCACGGTACCTTTTCCTCGTTTCCAACTTTAGTCGTTGGAATATTAGTTTCCGGGTCTTTAAAACCACACTAGGTTAACGCCGATGAATTACGCCGCGTTCTAGGATTGAATTAATTATTTACTTCGAGATCAATAGTTGCAAAAAAAAGAAACAACAAAAAAAAAAAAGACACAGTTCAAAAAGGACAAATAAGAATAGTAGATTTAAAATAACTCCCATATATGGAATTTGCCTTTTAAAGTAAAGTTGTAATATGATTGAAGAAAATTCTAAAAAAAAAACGTTTAGAAAACGTTTACTTCAAAGATGTAAGTAGACCCATCATGGTTAGCGTTTTAGTACGCAATCGCCCATTAATAATAATGTAGAAATACATTTATGTGCCCTCATGTGAAGACTGGTGAGGGAGATGGGGGAAAAGTTCTAGAGTCTTGCAAGGTGTCATTCGAGAGGACTGACTGGAAAATTGAGGTAGATTGGAGGGTAGGACACCAAGATGGGCAGATGACCATGAAGTGGGGGTGGGGTGTATCATCTAAAATGGAAAGGGCCACTGTGTGGGCACACTGAAGTAGACTGAACTGATACACCTGTACCTGTGTGGGCACACTGAAGTAGACTGAACTGATACACCTGTACCTGTGTGGGTACACTGAAGTAGACTGAACTGATACACCTGTACCTGTGTGGGCACACTGATGTAGACTGAACTGTTACACCTGTACCTGTGTGGGTACACTGAAGTAGACTGAACTGTTACACCTGTACCTGTGTGGGTACACTGAAGTAGACTGAACTGATACACCTGTACCTGTGTGGGCACACTGAAGTAGACTGAACTGTTACACCTGTACCTGTGTGGGCACACTGAAGAACCCCCCCACCCCCTGTTCAATTTGACTTTTCTGGCAGTTGGGAAAACCCTTGGTTGGCGTCTGATGTTAAGTAACACTGAATATTGAGCTATGTTCTTGCAAAAATGCCCTTCCTGTTTTACTGTTGCAGTTACATTAACTAACACCGGATTGCATTATCCATTATGTCAAAATAAAGAAATTCACCTCAGTCTGTGGAGGAGAAAGTTTAACATCTACAAGTACACTCAAATCACGCAGAACGGGAATGTGAGCACAACAGAGCGACGTCCTACAGGCCAGGACTGGCTGTAGCCACGGTCGTGCGCTTTCCAAACAGACGGATGCCAGCTGTGGAAAAACAATTCAACCTCCTGGAGCTCATGACATCGCTTTAGATTTAAAGACTTTGACGGTCATTATTTAATCATGAAACACAACTGTTGCAGTTTCTTCTTTTCTTTTGCAGCTGGTTCAAACCACAACCTGTAGATAACACAGAGTATGACCTGTTATCCCTGGACCTTGGTGTCTTGCCATCCAATCACTGAACTGACAAGAGAGATGATTAGCTTGTTGAGCCAAATACCTAGAGTCTTCAGCTCTAGGAATGAAACATTCTCTTGTCTCTAGGGAGTGACGTCACGGAAGTAGGCCCGTTACTCAGCATTCTAATTGATCCTATCTGATTAACTGAAAGCGCGCAAAAAATCTGCAAATAAAAAGTAATGCTAAGTTTTTAGGAGTAACAAATCAACCATACCAGTGCTTCTGTCCAGGTTTTCAACATGGCAGGAATTTTAAAATGTATTGAATTAATATGTTTACAGTTTTCTATTTTCAGCCCTCTGTAGTATGAAGGTCTGCCTCATGGCAGAAGTAATTGAGGGAGTGGTACATCTATGAGCGGTACAGTTTAAACGTTCTCTTTAACCAGCAAGAAGCCTGCCAGTGACTGGGGAACCCACCAAGAGGCTGAAACTGATGGTGGTGTAACAAGCCCCTGAGGCTGTCTATTCTTAAAATACCCTCCTAGACCCCGCCTATAATTAAGCTTCATGTGAACACATTTCTTTAAAATTCCCGTTCTGGCTCAGGTTTTCCCTTGACTTCACTGTCCAGTCTTTCGCTGGCAGAGCGTCATGAGAGACTAGTTGTTGAAATCTCTTGACGTCCTGGTGCTCAAGGGGCTGTTATTGAAGACTGGTGCAAGATACCAATCACAGCCTCTCTGAGCTTAATGGATGATGTCATTTCATTAGACTCTCCATATCACTGGAGTTGATTTTACCTGATTGATCAATGCCTCTGTCTGTTGATATTATGTGTTCTACGCGTACAGTGTAGATATTTGAGAAAGGGGAGTCACCTGACTGAGAAGTAACGCCCCATAACTTTATAAGAATGGGAGACTAACATTAATGACAAAAACAAGTTTGGACTTTTAGAAGACGATACTTTATTTTAAGGTACTGATTATTAATGATTGTGAATTTCAAAACGTGAGATTAGCTGTACAGACTTATTCTTATTAAGAGTCTGCATTAAAAAAATATTCCCTGAGGGCAGTTTTTCAAAGTTCAGAATTTTAATGGTTTTTTTAGTGGTATTAAAAACAGAACATAGCTTAACCAATGACTGCACATCGAAACTGCATATCAGCAGTATACCGCCTTCCTTAGAACCTAACTCCGAAACTGTGTGAATCAACACATCGCCTTCCTCACAACCTAACCCCATAACTGTGTAAAATCAACCTGTTGCTTTGAGTTTAAAAGTAAGCGACAAGCTTGTATTAGTCATGATGCTGCAAAATCTTTGGTGGGGGACAGAGAGTGTTTGGATCCCTCGATTTAGACGTAACAAAGTAATTTTATAATCGCATTTCTTCTTCTGCCATATTACTCCGCCCACCTTTTTTCGCAAATACGTCTTGAACTGACGGCACAGCATTGTTATGGCTGACCTGCAACTGCCAGCCGTGATCATTTCCAGGCCAACGTAACTACTGTGACAATGCTGCCTTGACTTTGGGATTCTGGGTCACCGTTCTGGTTAGACTGCGGTAGGCATTTGATTTACTGGCAGTTAAACAGACTGGTTGTTCTGTGAAGGAAGACTTGGAAGGTTGGAAGTTGGGGGGCGGACGAACGTGTCTTAGGCCACCCTTGAGAAAGGAAAGTGAGGGAGCACTTCCTGTATGTCTGCCCCAGCACTATTCCTTTAATGTTGAGCAACATTCTCTTTGAACCAGTATCAAGGTGAGCCAAGCTGAAAGTATGCAGAGACCGTGACTGTTTCACCAGGCGCTAAACTACCGTGAGTCTCAGTGTTGGCACACAAACAAGGACACAAACCAAAAACAAAACGAAGTTTGGAAAATCTACCCAGCCCACCAGAGTACCGAGAGTAGTCAGGAAGCACACAGCGGAACGTTAGAGGAGAAATTTTATGATGCAACAAAATGCCCAAAAGATCTCCTGACTTCTAACACATTACGCTAACGGTTTTAGATGGTGTATGTATTGTAATCAGTTCCATACACCAAATAAGGCATTCATATAGAAACTCATTACAAACAGAGGTAATGACTTTTAATTCCTATCCTGACGAAGTAGAATATTAAGTTCTATATAATTTAATATGACGCCACAATAATAAATATAATTATATGAATTATTGCCTAAAAATGGTGTAAAAGAGCTAAATTACTCAATGACGTTTGTATATCTAAACAATGCATTTCAGCTACAGACACAAACAGGAGCAAGACTTGATTGGCTAAGAAACGCCTCTAGGTGGCGCCACAGACTTTTTGGGAGCGCAATATCATCCAAAATCGGGGATGAAGAGATCCCTCACCTCACGTCATAAACCACAGAAGAATCTATAACTTGACATTTTTCGCAAATATGTCTTAAAATTATTTTCTATAAAATTATTATACATTTTAAATGTAGGTTATAGTTTTCAAATTTTCGTATATAGTAATTTATATCTGTAAAAAAATGTTGTAAATATTGTGTAGACTAGGTCTATATAAAAATCATCATTACATGCCAAGATAAAACAGAACAGAACAGAAGGAAAACAACTGTATTTATTTTTCATTGTACAGCATAAGTAGCTCCCCTCACACATAAAAGCAAAAGGGAAATGTATCTAAATAGATTCTAAAGCTGAAAACTTAAAAAAAAAAAAACGTGTGAGGAGAGTAAAAACTGTGTTCATTAAAGTAAATATAGTAAAAACGATAACATTACCATCACCATCGTATTAAAGAAACCGCTGGTGCACACAAAATTGCGTTGCTTGAAGCAAATCAATTATATAACTTTGATATTCGTGCCAACAAAATAAGAAGATTTTACATTTAGACACCTCTTATTTGGCCAGGTGTCTTCGGGTCGTCAGTTGATTCCCAGACAGAACCACTGTAAAACAAAACACAGAAGTCAAACACCACTTGTATAACGGCCTACTGTTTGTTACCTGGGGTGCACCGCTTTGCTCTAACGGACTTCTCACCTGCAACATGTCAATCTCTATCTTCCCTGTTTTTCCTTTGTCGAGAGTTCTGAACATTTCTGAAGGAGAAAAATGGAGGATTAGCCTAGGTGGAAATGTTCGAAACAAAAAGGCGGATTTGACCTGCGGAGGGGTAAGAGGGGCAACTCACTGTAGAGCATCTCCAGGCGGATCAGGCAGCTGACGAAGCAGTCGAAGTTTATGGAGTAGTCTGGACCGGCGTAGCGACTCACCACGAGCTGGAGAAGAGCGCTGTTGACCTGGAACCCTGAGGTAATCACAAAATAACTTAACAAGCAGCTATATGTGTTAGTTAAATAAAATGTCAGTGCACCAATGGTCATAGATATAATATGGTAATAATATATTATAGAGTACTATAGCTCAATGTATTATTTAACCTGCTTTGGCAAGAGACCCCCTTAGTTCATGGGTGCTGATAGTGCCTGACTTGTCAGTGTCCTGGGCCTTGAAGATTTCCTGATGTGTGAACGATATACAAATAATAATGTCAATAAAGTTATGCTATAACTGCAGTTGCTGTAGTTTAAATCACTAACGTTGAAATAATGAAATATGGAGGTAATGACTGCGAGCTTCCTGTGTGTTCAGAACTGTACCAAGTAGATCTCGATCTTTTGCCACAGGATATGGAACTCCATGAGATTCAGTTTAGTGTTCCCATCTCGCTGTCTGTGGTCAAGGATCTTATGTCAGATGTTCCATACCATAATTCTCCCATTTTTTGTCTGGGGGGCATGATTAGTTTTCCAGCTAACTAATTTCACTCTTAGCAAATTCTATTAGCAAGTTTTATGTTAGTTAGATTGTTTTGGACCTGGTTGTTTAAATCCTCGTTGGGTTTGCATTGTGATTTGGACCTGGTTGTTTAAATCATCGTTGGGTTTGCATTGTGATTAGGACCTGGACAGTGACGAACTCTCACAAAAAAGGCATTTGTAAACACACTGGCCCAGATTCTGGCTATGGGCAATTCTTTTTTGGCAATTATTTTCAATTTCCTGACCCAGACCAGCCCACCAGCCCATCGGGCATTTGCCTGGACCTGGAGGTACGGGCTGACCACCGTCTGAAATTCAGAGCAGTAAGCCTTGAGAAGTTTGTCTGAGTGACGAAAACAGCCTAAACAAGGTAAGGATACGTCCAGAAGACTGATAATGTTACGACAGGTCTCCAGGCTAAAGCCGTCCGTCTTGATATTGGCCTCTAAAAACGAAATGAAAACATTGTCATTGAAGAAATGTGAAACTGAGAAGCTTACAAATATTTATCGTATAAAAAATGTTTTCTTACTTTTTGTCATGATGTTGTTCAAAATTTGAACAAGTTCGAAAACAGACACTTCCAAGTCCTGTTGAGGGGAGATTACAATGTTTGTTACATGTGATTGACATTTATCCAGACCGAGCCATTGTCTCACTTGGGGTAATTATCAGGGGACTTAACCATCAATAGAAGCATGTGATTGGCCAAACACACCAAGGAAGCGGGGTTCACAGGCTATTGGACAAAAGGCCTAATTTGAGTATGCTTCTTTTTGCAAAAGTTGCCATGACAGCAGTAATCACCATCCAATGGATGAAACCTCATAGGCCGTAGCTCTGTGACCACTTTCTGCGCTTCCCCCAGCATTTCTGTTAGAGAAGAAGGCCCCCTATTGGTCCAACAATGACAGGACTCCAATAGCAAACCAATGAACTCATCAATTTCACAGAATCAGTCACAGAATCATGCAGTCTGCGGCAAGCTCCACAGTTTTATCTAGCTTCTGGGGAAGGCTATTTTTAAGCTATGCATTCTGACATATTTTTACATTTCAGGGTAAAAGAGTATAACAGTATATTTAGTCATACCTGAGACACAAAATGAGATACTTACATCGCCAGAGACCTGCTTGAACATGCGTTTGAAAGTTGGATCTATATTGCTCTCTGAGATGGGGAGCAGCTGAAAGTAGTTTTAACATGAAACGATCAGTTATCGATTGGAATATTACTGTCAGGTAACTAAATCTACAGAATGACCCCCCACACACATCTACCCCCCACTTACCTCCTTTATATTTACACTGAGGTTCTGTTCTATTCGGCTGTGACAGTGAAATGACAAAAAACATTGTACATCAGTAAAAGGATTACATTACAGAACGTGAAGTAAAGTCAAGTCAAGTCAAGTGACGTGAAGTGAAGTGAAGTGAAGTGAAGCGACGTGACATGAAGTGAAGTGAATTGAAGTGACTTGATCAAAATATTAAACCCCTAGATTAAATAATCTACAATCCTGTTACATATGTCTGTCTGCTTATCTTTTCATTATTGAGCATTGACAGTTAATTTCCTGATTTCCTGTACTCATGAATCCTTTTGTAATTAGCTAGCTATTGCCCACAGTACAGAATCCATATTACTAACCACTACTTAGGTGTGCTCACTTAAGTGACCGATTATGTGTTTTGTTTGCTTAAGATGCCTTTAAGGTGCCATGGAGGTAGCACAGACATACTGGTAGGGCCAGAGGTTAGCGCCCCCACCTGGTTGTGGCTTGTTTCTCAGTGAAGACGCGCAGGATGAAGCTGCCCCTCTTGTGCGCCTCGAAGGTAGAGGGGATGATGGCGTAGTCGCCCGGCGGCAGGCGGAAGCGGTCGCACACCTCGCGTGTGTTGATGAAGGTGCTACTCATGGCCACAGCTCGCTGTCGCAGAAGCACGTCGGGTCCCAGGCGCACGTTGGGACGGCCCTTGTACTGAGGAGGCACCGAGTGTGGGGCGAGAGTTTTGGTCATTTCAGCGAGTACAACTTTAACGATCATATCACCACCATTTGATATTTCTGTAAGTTCCCTCCACCGTGGATTGGTTTACACATGGTTGAATCTGTAGGCTCAGAGACACTAGTTTATGTCGTCGTGGGATGTACATACCTCATCAGGAATCTGGAAAACAGAAAAATCTTTATAAGTAATCTTTTCACCGAGATGCCTTGTCAGGTAATGCTTACTCGACTGTGTGTAAATGCATGGCAAAAACAACACAGACCACCCTCTACTTGGCTAACGGTGCTGCACCTTGTAAATGGCAAAGCCAATGGTGTTGAGGTCCTGGCCCAATCTCATGTCTTTGCGCCCATCCTTCTGCATCAGCCCCACCAGGAAGGTGCAACCGTCCTCTCCATCTAGGGGGTCATCGTCCACATCCTCCAACTTGATGGCAAACTGGGGGTTGGAGCAGAAGGTGGCTGGGGAAAGAAGTATCGATTTTAAAATCCTGCCAATATCTGGTCGTTTCAACAGTCAACAGATTTTTGTGTAAATGTGGCACCCATCTCACATGCCTGTCTCACGTGCCTGTCTCCCGTGCCCGTCTCACGTCCAACTCTCGCATGTTTCCGTGAGACGGGCACGTGCCACAGTGGAATTCAAAGCTATGCGTTTCAGTCACTTTTGAGGAGAAGCATCTCATTGGCTTCAGCAAGGAGAGGGTACTCACACTGATCTAGCAGTGGCACAAATGCTCCCTATGCTGCGGCCTTTCAGAAAGTGGAATCTTCAGACCGTAACGGACAAATGGGGAAAGGAGAGAGAAGGTACACCTGGGTTGTTCCGGCAGCCACCGGCAGTCGAGCCCACCATCCACATCCCGCTGAACTGGTAGTTGTTCCAGGACCCCACCTCTTCACTGGTCAGAGTGTCGGGGGTCAGGTTACAGATCTCCAGTCTGGAGAAGTTCTTCACAAAGTCTGAGAAGGCCATCCTGAAAGGGTCATGTACAGAGTTGACAAGACTCATCTACCAAACGAAATTGGCTACTTGTAAACGGAAAACCCTTCTAATTAAACTACAGCCTGTTTTGGCTAATACTTCCATACCTAGGACTGGTCATGCTGGGGTATTAATGCTGTGTTAATGTGCTTTTATGGCACCATCCTTACATCATTGTTACCTGATTATCTGCACTGGCTTTAACTGGCTCTGGGTAAGAGTTCCTGCTAATTGAATGAAGTAAATAGTACATTTAAACAAGACTGCATCGGTGAACATGATGCGAGCAGAAGACTTTGGAGTTTGAAGCTATTGAATTAAACTGGTTCTGTTGTTGAGAGATACCTTCTGTATCTATAACGAGAAAAATAAATAGTTTAGCCTTTGGTTATGGGAGCTGGCCTCAGCCATCTTTTTATGGATCAGAAGCTGGTAGCTTCGTAATCTGAGAGATCTTTAATAGTAATGTAAGCCATTTGGTGGCAGCTGGTCAACACAAC
This sequence comes from Hiodon alosoides, assembly GCA_025775065.1. Taxonomy (NCBI): domain Eukaryota; kingdom Metazoa; phylum Chordata; class Actinopteri; order Hiodontiformes; family Hiodontidae; genus Hiodon; species Hiodon alosoides. The sequence continues at coordinate 21,625 of JAOYSI010069091.1, forward strand.
ATCCCACATTTCTTTCCCAAAATCTCACCAAAATTCACCGTCCTCTGCAACTTGATCAAGCTTGGCCTTTTCTCCAGGGAGGATAAGGTTCCATTCGTTTGAACTAGCAAAGGCAAAGAAGTTGTTGAGTTAGTTCCTGTTGCCTTGCGCCTGCTGCACATCGAAATATTGGGATTTACGGCCTCACCTGTCGCTCCAGGCTCCTGTCCACTCCACCTGGCCCCAGGGGTTCCTCATTCGAACCAGCTGTACGGGACTCCCTTGTACATGCACCTGAGAGACACATTAGCCACCTGACTCATAGTAAACCTACACTATTTAACTATTTGTCATTCATCTTTAACAGCAACTCTGCATTCTCAGAAGATCTGGATAACCGCTGAGTAAATAACTGTTCCTTAACCAGGGCAACTTACCATGTTACCATTTAACATATTCTATAAAACAGCATTTTTAGAAGAGCTATGTGGGTTAAGCGACCAATCTCACCAAGGAAGGCTCAAGTCTAGTAGGATTTAAGTCAAATGTAAAACCCTACCTCCTCTGCCCCAGTGAGAGAGTAGGCATGCCCTTTGACCAGCTTCAGTTCTGTGACAGCCTCCGTCTCATAGGAACTGGTGATCTGCAATATGTGGGGATGAAACAAGGTGAACAAGAGGACATCAGCCCACGCCACGATTTAGTGAAATGATTGGATCTCTTAGGGCTCATTTTGATAGGACTCACCTAACCTTAACCTAACCTAACCTAACCTGGTTGTCTACCCATTACCTGTACACTACAGGCTTGAGGGGGGGGGGGGGGGGGGGGGGGGGGGGGGGGGGGGGGGGGGGGGGGGGGGGGGGGGGGGGGG
>JAOYSI010069101.1:11342-22477 GCA_025775065.1 Hiodon alosoides
TGTACAAAACTACGGTGAGGCCCACTAAGGTTTGTGGAATCATGTCTGGGAACCCATACTTAAGATCACAGGGACTTTTTTTTTTTTTATGATTGGGATTTTGAAGCTTGTATGTTCGCCAAGCAACTACTGTTCCCTTGCCTCATGTTTTACAGATCTGGATAAGCTTGACAACGAGAAGAAGGAGATGAACCAGACTGACATAGCTGCCCTCCATCATTTCTATTCCAAACATCTGGATTTCCCGGATGATGACTCCCTCACTGTGCTGTTTGCCCAGGTGATAAGCAGGTCTACCCTGTATGCGCATGCAAGAATCCAACCCGACTCCTTTAAACCGCCCCACCCCAGGGACAACCTGTGGAGATGACGCTCTCTTCAGTTATAGTGCAGCATAACCGTTAGTTGGGTTTCCTGAAAGAAAAATAGAAGATCAAAGATGTATATATCTTAGTATTACTTCATGAAGCTTATATTCTAATACAATTGTGGGGCATTTTGTCCCCTTCCAACATAATTATTCTGGTGTACTTTTTGTTCTTTTCTTTCTTGTATTTGTTGTGCCTGACATGAATTCCTAGAACCGTTTAGGGTCAGGGGAAGTTTTGTTTATTATAGCCAAGAATTATTAATGCTACTTTCTGCAGATAACTGTGAGAGTGGGGTCCTACAATACTTGAAATGTAATTTAAAAGCATGGAAACTTGGCATACCTGCTATGCAAATCACAGTCATAAATATTTGAATTGGAAAGAGTTTTTTTTATTTTTTCCCCACAGCACACAATTTAATACACTTTTTTAAAACCTTTATGCATTAACTGCTGATTTATCTTTTTATGAGAATTACCTTCAACAACATTCTGGTCTTAAAACTTCTGAAATGTAATTAAGTATTTGCTTAGCAGATGTCTTTTTCCAGGCTTTTCGTGCATAGCATTTCCAATGCATGTTATATAGCGTTGGGAATGCTATGCAAGTCATGCTATTTATATTTACAGAAACAATTAAGTTCTTAAACAGCAGTGCCTGTCTCCATAATTATTAGACTTTGAAGCATATCAGCATGTTATATGTTAATTACACAATGCAGAGAAAGATAAGGTTGTTATTATCTTTTCACACACTCTCACGCATACTCTCAAATTGAAAGGAACCTGCACTCTCAGTCTTTGCTGTTATGTTTACCATACGATGTAGGCACCTCACACTAACGATTTCATTGCTAGGCCAATGATTGTCGGGCCATGAACCTGTCATGGCCTCCTTGGGAGATTCCTCACTCTTCTCTGGTGGGTAGATGGGTCTCAGCTGCCCACAATGAATCATTGCCAGCTGCTCCTCTACAGAGGCCTGGAGTCCCTTATAAGGAATACTTACCATGACCTGCCAGAAGGGTTGACTCTTTTTCGAAACCCGCCAATAGCTTTTCCCCTTACACCTCAACGCACAGCTGTTCCAAAACACTTCATCCCAGCATTTGGCCTCAATTAAGCTTACCTCCTATGGCAGTATAAAAATATATACTGATATCCATTGAAATAAAAAGGGAAGCTTAGTGTTAACCTATAATGCCAATCCTTCTTTTTTGTCCGTGTGAGCTGAGCATTATTGCGTGCTTTTATGCATGAATGCTTGATTTGTGGTAACCCCACTATGTCTTAAATTTTGATAGAAATCTTTTCACCACCTCCTCTCTCCTCCTTAGGTCAACTGCAATGGGTTCACCATTGAAGATGAGGAGTTGTCGCATTTGGGTTCTGCAGTGTTCCCAGAGTAAGACCCAATACTTTTCAGTGTAGCAGGCACAAGGAGCTGGAGCTTGATACAAATTTGTAACGCATCTCTACGAAACGTTTTTTCCTGCTGTGTTGTATTCATCTTGTCCTTCTTCGTGCAGTCGTATCAACATAACTTGTATGTCTGTTTAAAACCCACGCGGTTAAATATCCAATTAATGTTCCAAAAGCTAGGTTTTATATGACGAGTTCAATTTAATTACTGACTGGAATTAATAGAGCGTTGTAATTATTTGATATAAAAGGTAATTCCATTCTTTACGACACAGGTTTTCCTGTATCAGCAGTTTTATCTGCTTATAATTTAATTTGAAGCTGAGGAGCATAAAGCTGGAAGATTTTTCTCCTCAAAGTAACAAATACCGCTTGGTTTATTAAGTTCTCATACATGCTATGATTTACAGAAACATGGATTTTATGTCTCTGTTCTTTAGAAAAGGAAATTTCAATGGATTGCGTCACCAGATGTGACCCTTTTCCAAATGTCAGTGGATCAAAAGTGCCATGCCTTCTATTTTTCTGTATGGATTTACAGTTGATGGTTGCTTCCAGAATGACATTAAACTGTGTTAGAAGAGGAATAACGAAGAACGTAAAAAGGCACATTCGTCTGGATTAAATTTCTTGGGCAAAATATGATTGAGACCTCTTTCTTCTCTCTGCTGCAGTGTTGCTCTGATGAACCACAGCTGTAGTCCCAATATCATTGTTACGTACAAGGGGACTGTCGCGGAGGTGAGGGCTGTCCAGGAGATCCAGCCGGGCCAGGAGGTGAGAAGACCTGTCTAGCTTTAGCATTGGAAACTAGGGAAGAAAGGTTTTCCCACTTGAATGAGAACCTTCTGAAAGGGTGTCCAGATATTATGAAAGTTATGGCTGCCTTGGCAGTAACAAAGCAAACTCTTGGAGAGCCGGCGACAGAATATGGAAATGGGGCCCTATTACAGTAAAAAAGAAAGTATTATATTGGCATGGGATTATCCCATGCTTGGATTAAAAAGTGAGGCTTCATCAACCCCTTTAAAGAGCTTTACTTGTCCTAATGTGTGGCTGTGAAGACCCAAAGCATTTTAATTGGTTCAAATAGGTCGTTGATGACTCTTGACAGCTTAATTCCATTAGTGGTTAATTTATTGTGATGTGATGTGACTCTCTGAAAATGGGGTTTCTTCTCTGGGAGAGAGAGGGCCAAAAGGCAAAAATGATGGCCTTGTGTTGTGACTTAAACATCAAAAAGAGAAGCAGTTTAATGCATATAATGATATAAAATACATGAGCTATTCCCCATATAGTTAGTCCATGTTCCTATGTTTTCTGTTAATTATAACATATTGTGTCAAACAAGGGTGGTCTGCACAAAAATATCATTAAAAGCCAAGAGAAACGAAAGTTGTAGACCTTAGACAGTTGTGTATGAAAACAGGTTTACTTATGGTTGTACTAGTTAAAGATTAAATTTGATCGCTTCCAAATTAAACTATTGTTTGTTTTTTTTCATCACTTGAACCCAATTGTAAAAGTTTATTTTAGTTATTATAGGTCATTGTGTGAGGTATTAATTTTAAAGACCTGCTTTTTTATGTTACAGCAAGAAACCAACAGATTTGTGTTTAACTGAAGCATCTCATCTGTTTCTCTCAGATTTTTACAAGTTACATTGACCTCCTCTATCCAACAGAGGACAGGAATGAAAGGTTGAGAGACTCTTACTTCTTTAGCTGTGAGTGCAAGGAGTGCAGCACCAAATCCAAAGTGAGTATGTTTTGTTTTTTTGGTGAAGTGAAGCTTTTTCCCCAGAAATGAAGTGAACAATCCAAATAGCCCACATAGTGAAATAGGCTTAAAGACTATTTCACTGACTGAGCCTTAATAACCCAAAGGTCCAAAAGGAAGGGAAATATTATTTCATAAAAATCTTTTTCAGACAAAATGCTTTTGCATGCTTTGTGTCAGGATAAGGCTAAGATGGAAATTCGGAAACTGAGCACACCCCCAGAACCAGAAGAAATCCGAGACATGGTGAGGTACGCCAAGAATATCATCGAAGAGTTCCGGAGAGCCAAGCACTACAAGAATATCCTTATCTGTTTTATTTCTTCTTCATTTTAATCTGCGGGCTTTGACTTAAAAAAGAAAATTCAGTGTTGAAGAGGAAAAGGCCCCTTTTAAAGTATAGAATCAGGCTCTATAAATGAACTTGTCATCACGTGGTGATTGTATGAGTGTTGCAGTGGTCCAGTGCCAACGTGTCAGTTGGGTAGAAAACGCGTGCTCGGAGGCTGAGAGAATTTTTCTCTTTCGGATCTTGTCATGTCAGATCCACAAAAACAAGGGTATATGTAAGCAGGCATCTGACTCACACTTTTCATAACTGGCTGCAATAAAATAAAACAAGGGATAAGAAGAGCTGGATTTAGATTTTTGAAGCGCAGGGAAGGTCTTTCCAAACACCTATATTAGAACCAGAATTAATAGGTTTAAACCAATTTTTATAAATTTCTGTAATCTTGGCCAATGACAAAAGCCATGTTTTCAGTTGGTTTGTTCTTTTCTCTGTGACATTAATTAATTTCTGCCGTGGTGAAATGCATTTTTTAAATTTAGTTTAGGGCAATTTTTTTTTTTTGCCCATTTACCTGAATTTGAAGAGAGGCATAGGAATACACATGCATACGTACATTTGAAGGCGGTCTCTAGTGACGCAAACTTTGGCCTAAAGTATGGGACGCAGGCGTATGTGCTGGCATTGTTTTTGAGCGAGGAACGTGTTCCTACCTTGACTCCATTGCACCCCCTAGCGAGCTGCTGGAGATTTGTGAGCTGAGCCTGGACAAGATGGGTTCAGTCTTCGACGTGACTAACGTGTACATGTTGCACATGATGTACCAGTCCATGGGGGTGTGCCTGTATATGCAGGATTGGGAGGGGGCCATGAGTTATGGAGAGAAGATCATCAAACCCTACAGGTAACATGTTAAACCATGCAGAATTTTAAAGTAGGCTTTATTTTGAATCTGCATGCATTGCGGTTAGATGGAACAATAACGGCGAACCATCATTTACAATTTCAATGGTGCATGTACCTGTTGGATTTTTATTTTACTATTTTCACTATCCTGTGAATTTATTTTTAATTTACATGGATGGATACAATCTAATGAGCCCATTATAAGATTTACTAGTTGCATAAATTGTAGATAGTTTTTTATAAGGTGGTATCACAGAGTAGAGCGACAAAGTGGTCTTGAAGAAAGCTTCTTCATGTTACCAGTCAGAGGGGCTTTATAAGAAATTGGTTCCATCTCCTAAATTGACACTATAGAAAGACAACAGCTGTCTGTATTCAACACAAGTAAAAGATTAGAGATGGTACCATTTAATTAGTGTAGTTGGTGCTGTTTTATTAAATACACACTTCCTGGTCTGGATCTTTTCTGCTATTTAGCATGCAAATGCAGACATAGTAGATATATATTTCTTAGCAGACTCTGGTTGGCTTTTGTCTTAAAATAAATGGATTGGAAACATACCTAAATTGATTATGAACTATGCAAAGAAAAAAAGTACGGCTGAATATATGACTGAATCCACAAGTCATTCTGCTTTGTGAAATGGTCTCATATTAACCAGCAGTCTTTTCAAAATTCTCTTCAGCATGCATTATCCTGCCTATTCCCTCAATGTGGCCTCCATGTATCTGAAGCTGGGCAGGCTATATTTAGGACTGGAGAAGAAGTTGCTTGGAGTCAAAGCTTTGAAGAAGGTAAAATAATTATCTTGTGTCTGTGATTGCATTCCGTAATTTCGTAAAATATAAATGAGGAGTGGACACATTAAGGAAAGGATGAAAAGATAGGATAGGCAAGTGTTGTTGTTTTGCCTTTCATCAACAATATATAAACATAAACACACTCTGTTGATGGACTGAAGCTTTGCCTGTTTTGTTACCACTTTTTCACAAAGGCTTTAGCAATCATGGAGGTGGCCCATGGGAAGGACCACCATTACATCACCGAAATCGAGAAAGAGATTGAGGAGCAGACATGAAGACTTATAAAGATGGGTTGTCCAAAGCCTGGTTCAAAACACAATGACAAATCCTTGGCAACAACTGAATCCTTTTTCTTTGTCACTGTGCATCTTGAGTGGTCTCCACACCTTATTTACCACCTGCAGGTGGTTACTGTACAAGAAAATCTGTTGCACGGGTAGGCATGTTTCCTTTCTTTTGTTATTTAAGTTGTGAACCTTATACAAAGTCTATAGCTTGGTGGCGTTAGGCTAATGACAACAGAAAGATTGTTTTAATTCACGATCAAATTGGTTATAGTTTTTTAAAAGCTATGTGTCAGTTTTTTTTTTTTTTTTTTTTAGGATCGTAGCATAATAAAGGTTAAAGTGCATTGATATGAACAAGTTTTTTCACTGCTTTTTACTTAAGCAGTTATAGCATGCAGTTGTACACAGTTTAAACTATTTGTTCTCGATGGAGCAGAAATGTACACTTGAAGCACAAGTTACATGATTAAAAGATTTTCACTTCAGTATTTTTGTTTATTTGTTTTAATTTATCTTATTACTGCAGCTTGCAGTTGTCGACCTGGGTAATGCAACTGCACCATAACAAACTGTGCTCAGTCGTAGACAGAAGGAGAAGGGTTAATATTGCCTGTTCAGCAATTGTTGTTTTATATAGATGTTTGTGTTGCATCTGACATGTGACATTGAGGGAACGGGAAGGCAGTCTTCTCTCTTGTTTTAAGTGTCATGTACCAGCAATGCAGTAGTAATCCGTGAATGACTATGGCACTGTATGTGTTTTGAAAGCAACCCATCATTAAAAAAGGCAGCATGCGATGATGGCCTGTCGGTTGAAGCACCATTTGTTTACATGACGAATAAAAATCCAGGGGCATGGGGAAGCACGGCAAAGAAACTGGGCCTGTGACTTGCGGGTTAAAATCCCAGGGGGGCAGCGTCTGTACCCTTTATAAAGGTTTATAACCTGAATCGTGTTTGCATAATTTAAACTCTGCATAAATGCATCTTCTAAGCAAGTAAATACCTTACACAATGGTTTCCTCGTCGCAGGAACACCGGCCAGGAAATTTGAAGGCTCAGGAAATACTTCAAAACAAGGGGTGGTCCAAATTTTAACATGATTGTAAGAGATTCTGGTCATTAAAAACCTGTTAACATAATTACACAATTTGAATAATTTTTGAACAATTTAAAAAATAAAATAAGGCTTTAGTAATGCTTTAATGGAAAATTAATGTGAAATTGCCTTTGAAAATTATTTACAAGATTAGGAAAGGTGCTCAGAGAGATGTTCTCATTAGGAAAGTATTGTTAACGAAAGAATTCCAGCTCATCTGAAAACCGTGACCATGCATACTGATTCAAGAACATACACTAGGGTATAAAAGAAATACATCATTTAAAAATACATCTGCAACCATTAAAGTAAAGGTACATTACAGATGTATCATAAATGAATGTTTTATACAAAGTCAATCTATAAGATTATCAAATGGCTATCCACTGAGCTCCCAGGGGAGGGTCCAGTCCATTGGTTGGTTAATCTGTATAATCTCATCTGAAAATACAAGAATCAGGTAAGAATTCTTCAGCCAATGTGCCCAGATTACAAATCCACACTGAAAACCGCTCAGATACTCATACCGTTGAAATAGACCTAAATCTGGAAAAGAGCCCAGAAACAAGGCTGGATTTACCAGTCTGGCCCACAGAGTTGCTGCAGTGCATCACAATGGCCATGTGCAGGCTCTTAGTTGCATCAAGCATGATGTTGGTGTGACAGGAGACTGAGTGGATCTCCTCCAGGTATGCTGAGTATATAGGAGATTGGAATTTGGAATTATCACTAGTGCAAGTGCATCTTGTGGAAGCCAGTAGGAGATCACAGTGCTCTCCCAGTTACAATCAGCCAATGACACAATCTGGATTTGAACTGACAAACTGAAACTCAGACAGCTCAGTCTGTACACAGGAAAGTGCCTTTACCAACCAAGCCTCTCAGGAGGCTATGATTTAGATTTTTAATACCTGTGATACTAGTGCTGACCACTCACAGAGAAAGCCCTGGATGTATTCAAGATTTCCATGTTCAGACCGGGCATTATGCTGCAAGTGCCACACATTTCTCTTCTGCCCAGAATGCAGGTGCTTGAACTTTTACCCTGGAGTGTGAAGGCATCAGGAGTCTCTAGAACTAGCGGTGAACAGTCCATCTGCCTACTCAGCGTCAAGTTTGGGCCACTTCCTGTGTTTTTTTTAGGGAATGGAGGGAATAACGGTCAGAGGAGTGCCCTCCCCTCCAACTCCTCTGGTTTCAGTTATTCAGACAGACATATTGCCTCCCACCATCCCTTACGCCCCACCTGCTTCTCTTGAGACAGAGGTGCATAACCAGCCATACGACAACTTTGCCCCCATTCACCCTCATTTTTGGCAGTCCTCGTATCAGCCTTTCTAGTCTGACAGAAAGTGTCTCCTCCACATACTATGTCAAGCGAGAGCATTACTAGAATGTACTACATGGAGAAAACGGAGAGCGTACACCTGTCAGAACAATTGTTTGTCTGGCACGGGTCTCAGTCCCAGTGCCAAGATGTGTCCTGTTGCCTGACAGAGACGGTGAAGATGGCGTATCATCTCAGCCACCTGCCTCAACCTAAGAAAATCACAAATCATTCTACAAGTGGACAGGCCTCTTCTTGGGTGTTCCAGGGTGCATTGTATCGCAACGCTGCAATCTGGGCTCTTCGCTCCTCGCGCGTTCTCTACCGATGAATCTACCGGCAGAACGTTGTGGATGCATGGCGCCCTGTATTTGGAAAGAAAGTGCTGAGGACGGCTTCTAGGGCTAAGCCTCCCGTTTCGCGAGTTACCGGTGAGAGCGACGCCCGCGCAGGCCTGTGATGTAAATTGTGCCGCTCAGCTTACGTAGAGCCGTGCGGCTGTCCTCACAACAGCTTGGGTGCACTCACTCATCAGCGACGGTTCACGTTTCGTATTGTGAAGTTAATAGATATGTTGACCTCCTGTCTTTGCCATCGCTGCAGCACTGCAGAGAATGAGAAGAAAAAAATAGGACGACTGTTATGGCAGTCCTACTTTTATAAGATAACGGTCACATGATATCAAGCTCTGTTACATGATCTGGCGTATCTGTACAGATATTTTTGGCTATTTGGAAGAATAACCCATTAGTGGTGGTTAATACTTATAACAGAAAAGTGGTTATGATAAACGTTGTATTTTTATCTCATAAATGATTTCCAGGTCAATTTTGCTTCTCAAAATATTTTTCTATACCTAATACAATTAAACCAATGTCTCTCAAAGATCGACATCCATATATTCTTAAACAAACACATTTAATATTTAAAACGTTTATAATCATGGCCTGTAATTATTTGTAAAAGACAAGTAATGTTTAGATTTCTTTGATGAATGATATTTTTCTTCTTGTAGTTAAATGAATGAGAGGCTGTTTGCCCATGGAGGAAACAAGTGTTACCATGACTATAATTACATCTGTTTTTAGGTTGAAAGGATTTAGCCCAGCTTAAGCAAGCATAATACTTTCAATCATAAACTGTGTTTGTAAAAAAACATTAGCTTCATAGATGTAATATTTATTTTAAAAAATGTACGATTGCAAATATAAGTGAATTCTCACTTCAGGAGTATTAACATAGCATTTTGATTTATAAAAGATATTGTTTAAACAGGTATATAGGGGATAACCAGTTTAACCAATTCATCAAACAATATATTGTTTATTTGGCTTTTCACTATAGTGAAAGTGCTATACAGAATTCACAAAAATACGCATTCAAATATTCCCAGAAATCCTGCTTTTTATTGCCTTCAAGAAACAATAAGGCTCTTTAGGAACATCCTCACGTACCTTCTCAGCAGTAACCATGGCAATGACATTCCCTCCCTATACCCGGTCCATCTGCCAGCAGTCTGACACGTGTTTGGCAAAGGTCCCTGCATGGCAATGTAATGCCATTTGCCCCACTGTTCATCACCTGGGCACAGGCGGCTCATGAGTGCATGCTAATGTAACATGAATGTACGGACAGGACATTTGTATAAAATTAGGGTGTCTGGAAACACATAGGTACAAACTGAAAGGCTGTGCTTCTGCTGCAACATTATGGCCGCAGATGTTACCTTGCAGTTAAGTGTGGGGGCTGCTGTCTAATCAATTATCAAAGCCCTTTAGTGGGCATGCACAAGGAACAGGTTCCCTGCATCCATCCACACCACTGGCTTTCTGATTAGCCTGCTTCAACAGAGCTGGTCTGCCCTGTAATGACTGAAGCCCCGGGAACCAGTGTTGTATTGGCACAGAAGCCACGGGGTAGCTTTGTTCATGTTTTGTGCACTGCGGGTTCTCTACTCTGCATCCAGGACACTCGCTGTGGTGCTCACTGTGGTGCTGAGGGGAACTGTCTTGTTTTTTATGCGTTTCTGCTCTGAGCTTGGGAAGGCAGAGCTGCAGGGCCCTGGCAGAGTCTGTGGGAATTGTGTGCACGTATTTATTTTTCGTTTATTTTCATTTTGAGTTAGAGCTTAATGTACGAGCGTGTCGCTCTGTTCATGTCTGTGACAATGTCTGACTGACAATCCTGAATGCAAAAGGGCAACAGGCAATAACGTCTGCAAGTTCTATTCAATTTTGTCCACAAAATCTCTCATGGGCTCTATAAACAGCAAGGGTCAGGCCTCTGCTGAAGCATCAGACAATGAACCAATTGTACTAGTTATGATGTCATCAAAAGAGTGTGAGGAGAGAGAGGTTGTGTGATGAAGTACTTGATAATAAAATTTAAAATATATAAATAAATGCATATTATTTGAATGATCCTGTATTGCACAACATATCTTGCCAGCACAATCTGTGGTTTGCACAAACTGGGGCTATACAAACCGTGTGTTTTTATTTTTATTTTTGACTTTCAACCCTTTACTTTGTTTTCATTGCTAGCCCTTGACACATGCAATGTTACAGAAGAACTTCCCACTGCTACAGATGGGAAAAATTACTTCTGGAGTGTGCAGAAATGCTATGAATGTCTTCTAAGCTTAATAACGTGTGTATTGAAAAAACAAATCACTGTAAATTTCAGCAGAAAGAGAGCCAATTTAGCAGTTGCCAATCCACCTAAATGGTACAGACAGAAAAAAATTGGGAGAGCTAGCAAACTCCACACAGTGATCTTATTGTAACGGGGATGGCGAAGTGCGTCTCCCCGTTGCTATGGACTGTAGCCACCCTCGCAGAGGCTGCCGGGTA
>JAOYSI010069122.1:10591-22474 GCA_025775065.1 Hiodon alosoides
GATTCCTTAAGGAGGACCTGTACCTGAGGGGTAGCACGGAGGGCGTTTGCAGCTTGTTTGACCCGAACTAGAGGAGTGTTGTTAAGTGTTGTTTTGGATTTTGACCAATTTGACTGATTTTAGTACCTCTGCCCAACAACTAAATAAACGGTCGTTTCTTTTCATACTGCCTCTGATTGGTTGTCTTTGCGATCCTGAAAGTGACAGCACTTTTAAAAATGCGTCTGATGTTCGAGCAACCACACATGAGGCAAATGCAGATCTGCTGGATTTGTTTTCCTCCCTGTAGTTCATGCAGTTTGCCGGTTCAGCACCTATTGAAGAAGAGGTGCGTCTCATTGGCCCCAGATACACCTTGTCCTGGGTGGTACTCGGCCAATAATGTGTTGCCGCCCAGGGGCACCTGGCCACCATCAACAGTAAAATTGCTGAGCCACTCGTATGACAAAAAAAGGTGACAGACCAGCCTTTCTTCCAACATTGCAGTGTTTTTGTGTCGATATTTTGTTAAATTAACTTTTTAACAAGATGCCGTTTTAAAGCTATTTATGCCCATTAGAAATCAGGGTGGAAATTGAGGTTGATTAAAGCGTTTCGATAAATTGTGGTTGGATTGAGGAAACGCTTCTTGTCGTTTTACGCATTTCAATTCCAATTTAGGACGGGGATCATTGAAAGCTGTAGTTGTGTATCAGGTGTAAATTCTAATTAGAATCACTGTCCTGAATATCTAGGCATTTTTCCACTTCTGCTTTCCATAGAGTCCTCTACCTGATTCCTTTATGCATGATGCTGCCCACCCCAACATTTCCTACAGAATATAATTTGCTTCACAGAGGATTACTGACTTCAATCCCCACTAAAAGGTTCGATCTAATTAGGTTTGCTGCCCTGACGTGACCATATTCCCATGTTTGGATCATAGTCGAGTTTTGACTCAGAGGTTTTTTTCTCTATGTGTCTGTGTTCTGTTACTGAAAGCAGCACAGTTCAGCACCATCGCGCCTCCCCTGGGGGGAAATCTTTCAAACAGAAATCATAGACAGGGTGAAATTTTGGTTGACAGAGTACTGACATTCTGTGGGTGTAATGAAGAATAACATTACAAATCCTTTGGTATGAGAAATTATACCTTCCCTGGTATGAATATTTATCTTTTCACAGGTGACTCATATGATAAATTGTTTTATTTTCTTGCTTTGCCCAAAGAGCAGAAACCGTGTTTCTATAAAATGTAAACATTGAAAACTCAACCGCAGAGCTGGATTTCACCAGCGAGGCAGGACTTAAGAAGGTAAGGATGTTTTGAACAAAAGTAATTTCGGTGAACATTTCAGCCCTGAAGCTCGCAGTGCCCTTTCTTGGGCTTCTCCGGTGAACGAGAACGGGACCCTCATGTTTCTTTCCGTTGCTTCTGAAATAATGGGAGCCAGTTCTCCTTTTGCGCAGGATTGTTCAGTCAGTTCCTTCGCGTGGACTGTGCATAAAATAAGAATGGGGCTTCTGCCAGTGTGTCGATTTTCCAGCACTGGTCACTCTGATGGTTTATCCACTATTTGAAGCTCTGAAGCATCTTCTTCCTTCTAACCACATTGATATTGATTTCCCCCCTACAGCACAGCCCTCTACTTGAAATTTATTCATGACACGGTGTCCTTCAGACAAGCATTGGCACCCACTGTGAACCGTGGGTAAATCCTTGCATCACCCCCCCACTGTTTCGGATAAATCTGGGAAGAGGCGGAGAGGAAATATTTAGAAGGTACTGCATAGCGCTCTTGCGCTTTAGTTAAAGCCTGAAGGACATCTCTGTGATGGGTGTTGTAGTGTAAAACTGAGGAAAGTTCTATTGTAACACATCTCCGTAGCAAGTAACAGGAGTCATTGTAACACTGCGCAGCTCACTCAAATTAGTACTTTTGGTATAAACGAAATCCACCCAGCATGAGCCAGCTACGCCCGTTGCGGCGCGCTAATCGCACGACATTTAATGAGTGATTCCGGTGTCCGTTCCCTGTACTCGGGTAATGCGTCCTGGCATGCGTGAGCTTTCGGGGCAGGCCCAATGGGAGACCTTGTCCTTTCAACCGACCCCTCGCAGACTCCCGCCCACCCACACTCCGAGGCCACTCATGAATGTTACTACCGGCTCAGGCAGGCTTGTCCTTTTACAAACCTTCATCAGCCTCTCTGCGTGAGTTCCCACTCGTCTGACAGGGGTTCGCTCTTTCCAGCCATCCCTGCAGATGTTCCACTGCTAGTTCTAGCAACTGCAGGTGATTTTCCGGTCACAACCATGCCTCAGGCATAAATTAAATGCTTATTAAGGAAACTAAATATTAATGACAGGACTGGAAAACAAGGATTAGTGTATGCAACTGGGATGACTTTGACCTCGACCGTTGCAAGCAAGCTGTGCTAAGGCCCTGATTATCGTGGCTTAAATCCTTTTGTCCATTTTTTTTAAAAACCGTGTTGTACCACAAAATGTTAATGAATCCTTGTGGGAAAAAAAACAAAAAAAAAAAACAGGTTATTGACATCTTCCACACAATCGCCGCTGTATACTCAATTTATGCAAAATGGATGAATGAGGGAGATTTTCGTATTATATTTTCGTAAGTATACCTCTGGATGTGCAATTTTCACTATTCTCCATTTTCCCATTGGTAAATCTGACCCTTTGCTTTCACTCACCCTTGTGCGGGAAGTCGGTATAAACACATTGCCGGGGTTTTATATACAACGGCCCATTCGTCTGTGCATTTGCTAGTTTACCTGAATGGGGAGTGGCTGGTTTTACTCTGGCTTCAGCGGTCCGCACTCATTGGGGATCATCGATGGGAGACTATGTAGACCACGGCAGTGGGGTCTGGGGCTGAAAGGGGTGGGCTCTGCAGGGACATGGGGGCCTAAAGAGAGACTTTCCCATCGTCGGTGCCTTTAGCCCTGAGCTTCTGACCTCGGCACAAGCTCAGGGTTCTTCTGCTGGTCTTGCTTAGTTCCAGGGTGCTTAATTCCTGCACACCTGCAAATTCTGGGATACGCTTTGGCGGGTCCCTCCCTACGTTGGGAATGTTAAAAAAAACAACAAAACTGACATTTGTTGGTTACATAAGTATTCACCCCCCGTTGCTATGAAACCCCTAAATAAGCTCTGGTCCAACCAGTTGCCTTCAGAATTTGTATAAGTAGTTGAAGGGAGTCCACCTATGTTCTATTAAAGTGTCACATGATCTCAAAATGAATACACCTCTCTCTGGAAAGCCCCAGAGTTTGTTAGAGTGCATATCTAAACAAACGGCGCCATGAAGACGAAAGAGCTATCAAAACAAGTTTGGGATAAAGTTCTGGAAAAGCACCAATCAGGGTTGGGTTATAAAAAAATACCCCAAACTTCGGACATCCTGTGGAGCACCAATAAATCAATTTTTTTTGTATGGAAAGAATATGCCCCAACCGCGATTCTGCCTGTCCATGGATGTGCGGCGAGAAGAAAGTCATAGAATATCCACTTTGGAGTTTGCCAAAAGGGGTGTGGGAGACACGGCAAACATGTGGAAATGTTCTCTGGTCTGATTAACTCTTTGGCCTTGCAAAAACGCTATGTGTGCCGCAAAAACCACACTGCACCATCTCCAGTCTGCAAAACACCTGATACTGGAGTGGATGTTCACCTTCCAGCAGGATAATGACCCCAAACGCACAACCAAAGCTACACTGGAGTGGTTTAAAACCAAGAATCTGAATGTCTCAGAAAGTCTAGTCCTCAATCCGACTGAAAAACTGTTGAAAGACTTCAAAAAAAATATTGTTCAGTTTGGTGAAATAAAAAATATGTTGGACCTTTAAAGCGTAAAATAAATGGTAAAAATCCCAATAAAATCAAACTGAATTCCATGCTTAACACTAAAAAATGTGGAAACGTCCAAGGGGGGTGAAAACTTAAGAAGGCATTGTTCCTGCGACAACGTTTCCATTCAGAAACCGTGTAAGCAACATTCACCATCTAACTGTGTTCGTGAAAACCTTACAAGAGCACTACTTGTGAAGCATCATTGTATGCTGTTCATCTGGATCTCATGACAGCTGCAAATTGCACATTTGTGCTTGAAAAGCTCCGGCCTTTTCAATTAACTCGATTTGCCATACTTTAGTATTGGCCGGACGCTTGAATTTATTCTGCACATGAATATTTATAATTTTGAAGTAGTTTTCTTTTATAGTTAAAATCTTTTTTTTAATGGTAAATTGTTATTTCCGAGGGTGTGTTTAAAGATATTTCTGAGCTAAGTTATTCTGACTTCTTGTTTAAAGACACAGGAAAAAAACAAAACAAGACAAAACATTAATTTGTGATTATTTTGTGCCATATTGAATAGTCTGAATTTTCTTTTGGTAAGATGCTTGATACGAGACAGCCTCCTGGAGAACTCCAAACATTAAAATATTTTGTTTATTCAAGTCAAATTGTCATATTTGGTGACATACCTTTCTAGGTTTTTAATTTGTGTCTTTCATAACAGGTCCACATTATAAACAGTAATTACCTCTGAGAATATTCGGGAACCATTTTAAAGACTTTCTGAAGTGTTTTTTTTTCTGCAATAAAAAAAAAACAAAAACATTTTACTATCTTCCTTTTCACAGATTTTTTTTTAGTTTTCTCTATTCATTTAACAAGCCTCTGTACACCTTATATCGTAATATTTCAAATCTGTTTGAGAGTGTTTTGGAAATTTGAGCTTTGTAAACAAAGAAAAGCGTGGTGCCTGAAGGGTCAAAAAGGAAGAATGAGATCTGGACCAGTTTTTTTTTTACATTAATCTCTTTAAATAAAGCCTTTGTGGTTTCCACGTCTTCTAAGAGGTTGAAGGAGGTGTCTGGAAAACGCATTAGAGGGACATTCTGAATCAGATGGACACAGTTTTATCAGAATTGTTTGCTGATAAAATCAACAAAGGAATCTCTCCACACACCTAATAATAAAGAAGCAACAAAAGTAGACTACAACGACATCGAGGAGGTTACTGTTACACGTCAGCGTAGATGTGATCACATCAGCTGAGCCCCGTTTCTTATTCAACAGCAGTGACCCTTTACCCATTTAATCCGTAAGTAGTGCAGATTCCAATGCAAAGTTTGTTTGCATTGAAAAACAAAATTTGTAGGCTTGGAACACAATCCAGCTTTAAAAAACTTACTTTGGACGTGGCGTGGGTCCAGGACACTATATTTATTGGGGCACAAAATGACGTCGTTCCTCAGAATGATATTTATGTTCTGGTAAATGTAGTTTAATTTGAACTTTGAGCTTCTTTCCCAGAGCGCTGTCTCCTTCTGCAACACAGAGCTAGTTGATTCCGTCTTCATTAAGGCTGTCCGAGCTAGGGAGCTTTCCCCCGACAGAACGCTTCGCAATGCGTTCCCCTTTACAGCACACTGAGCTCCTCCTGAGTAACGTGCTGTGCGACATTTGTAATGCTCTGTAGCATCAATTCTTATGAGGTTTTTAAAAAATGCTTGTGAAATGTAGAATATTCAGTACCAGTTTCTGTTTCAGCACTGTCAGACACAGATGAATGTTGAATTTGGAACATCTGAACCACGCGGATTTCATGGTTAAAAGCACTGTCCCAAAAGAGGGAGAAAAATGCACATTTTTCCTGCCATTAATATCAAAAAGTGGTTATTATTTAGTGACAGATGTCTTCAAATTCAACAATTCAACTGAATACACAATTACACAATACACAATACACAATACACAATACACAATACACAATTACACAATTACACAATACACAATACACAATACACAATACACAATACACAATACACAATACACAATTAAACAATACACAATACACAATACACAATACACAGTACACAATTACACAATTACACAATTACACAATACACAATACACAATACACAATACACAATATACAATATACAATATACAATATACAATACACAATACACAATTACACAATTACACAATACACAATTCAATAACATGAGAACAGCAACAGATAAAGCTTAAGACAAGCTGCCCTTTGTGACGAACTCTGTATGTAAAAATGTGCTATCACTCAAACTTGACTGATTGACTGACTCTATGAAGGCATATTCATATTCGCTTGATTCACTGAATGTGGCAATAATACTCCAGTCTTTTGCCATAGGTGACGGACAGTCTTTGTGACGTAAAGCGCATTGAGGTCAGCGACATCAGCTGTCAGCTGTCAGCTTGATGAAGTTTGTGGATTCAAGATGTCCTGAATATGACCCATTTAGCATTTTAAACGACATTATCACTAAATGTGTCCGTTGTGTCCTGGTCCAGGCTGTTTAATTGAGTGTGCTTACTGTAGTAAGTTATGCCTACTGAGGATGCACTTTTTACGTCGTATTAAAGCAAATATAAGCCAGTGTTATATTTTGCCACCATTAAGAGTCTAATTAAGCAAGCAGGGCATTTTACAATATCTCATATTTTCTACATCAAGGACTCTCAACTTAGACCATATGATTTCCTCATGATTGTTGGTTGTTGGTCTACTCTTGACGTCTCGGTACAAGCTGCTGTTTAGTACGGCAGCTTTTCATTCCTCATTCAGAGTAATGGAAACAAGTTGTACAGACACTATCGAGGAATGAAGTGATCTCTTCAAATAAGGCGTGTCCCCTGCTGTAAAATCACATGGGGAGCGCAGCCAAAGATAATCCTGCTGGATGCCGCGCTGTAGAACCCATCGATGCCCTTACCTCTGACTTTGACACCCCTCCCCCCTTTTCCGTTCGCTCCGCCCGATAGATCCCCCAGCTGAGCTACGCCTCCACGGCGCCGGAGTTGAGCGACAACAGCCGCTACGACTTCTTCTCCCGGGTGGTGCCGCCCGACACGTACCAGGCGCAGGCCATGGTGGACATCGTCAAGGCCATGCGCTGGAACTACGTCTCCACGGTGGCCTCTGAGGGCAACTACGGCGAGAGCGGCGTGGACGCCTTCATCCAGAAGTCCCGCGAGGATGGTAAGTCTTCGCCCTTCCCTTGGCTTTTGCTGGCTGCGTTAGAGGACGGGCTGCAACGGGGTCAGCGGACAGAGAAACCGAACCTGCCTTGGCCTCCAGCCATCACGAAAAGGACATTCACCTTCCTGTATATTTCACTGCACACAACCCCTTACCGTCAACCGTTGAGTGAATGGGAGACGGGCTGCTTTTTGCGAGTGAATCAAGCAGAACTCGATGCTGATCTCCAGTAATGCAGATGCCATGTAATGAAATACAACTCATATCTCTACTTGCCAAATCAGAAAAAGCTTTTCAAAGCCGGTGGACCCTTTCATTGTTTATTCGCATTGTCCGTGACCCAAGGACAAAATTATGTGCGAGAGCAGCATTTTTATACAACTCCCTTTGAAGTCAAATATCCCATAATTTCATTTCATTGGGAAGAGTTTTCAACGGTAAAGTGGTAGCCCACGTGTCTGCATTTTCAGGCGTTGGCTAATTTGGAACACACAGTGTTGTGCTCTAAACACCACGCCTAGCAGAGGCATAGCTCTTTCACTCTGCTATGTGTGTGTTTGCACTTAATGAACCCTGACCCTCCTAGAAGGTCAGTGACCCCTAACCGCTTAGACGCACACGACTGCTACTTAGATAAATCATCTCATTTGAGAGCTCAGGAAACGCGTATGCTTTAAACATATACATGCTTTTAACCGCATTCCCACGCAATAGGGTTTGAGCCCTTTGAGCTGTGGATAGCTGTTTGACGTATTAGGCTCCGTTTAGGTTTAGTTGAGTTTCTGATTTCTGTCTCGTGAGCTGACGGAGCCCTCGGGGGCTAAAATGAGTATGCAGCAGTTGGGGAGGTGGAGGTCAAGCCCTCTGCTGTCGTACACGGTAAAAAAACAAAAATGAAACGCTTCCTTTAACGCAGCTCCCGTGCTCCTGCCAATATAGCAGGAGGGAGAGTGACGGAGTTCCGTCTTCAGGCCGTTTTTTTTCTGACGGATTCCCTTCCTGGGCTGCGTCCAGGTTGGGCACTGAGCCAGCGCGGGTCACTCGGGCACATCAACGCACCGGCGGGGAGCAAAGTGAGTGCTTTATCCCACGCGGGAATCCCCTCGCTGCAGAAACATGACAGTCACTGCGAAGCTGTCTTTTTGTCTTAGAAAAGTAAATAGAATTTGTCGTTTATAAAGGAATTCCTTAATGGCGGGAGGAAATCATCTTTCCTTAAGGTTTTGACTTTATTACTGAAAATTAAGAGCAAGCACATGTTTTCCGTCGCCATGCACATTTTTGTGTCCATGACAAGAATATTGTGTGAAATAAATAGATTTGCTTCCTGGCAATCCCTCTAGGCTATTTATCTCTGTCATGCCTGCCTCAAACCTGGTTTAGATTGACGAGCTGAAATCATCTTGGCAGCATCAGCTGAGAGACAATGGACATTCATCTATCCTGCAAGGTGGAAAAAAATGACTAAATGGGAAGGGGGAGGGGGGAGGGGGCACAAGTCAGTCATTCAAAAATATTATTATTGATGATAGTTAATTGTTTAAAAAATCATGCTAAACAAGAAAACAACATCCGTAATCGCCTACAACAACGGGGGATGAATTTCGTCTGAATTGCAATGATTCCTGCAGAGCTGTCAAAAGTAGCACTTGATGCAAGCCGTTTGTTTGTTGTGGGAGTCAGACTGCTGGGCTGTCACTTATGGCGCCTGTATAGGTTTTCAATCCCTTTAACCTCTGCCGCATCCCAGACGGTTGGGAGTGAGTCTATTTGAGAAACAAATCCGCTGCTAAGCCCTATCCCTAAGACATATTGGCTCTGGCATTAACAAATCCACATGTAAAATTGAACTACCACTGGAGTAATAAGGAGGGAGAATGTTATGTTTACTTTTGTGCATTTACGTTGTAAAAATGCCCTTTTCATTTCCCAATAAAATCTCTACTTGACAGGCAATAAAACAACAATGCAATTCATACAGAGTTAGAAGCAGTATTTAATATCACCGAGGGAGGACAAACATGTGATTGATGAATTGATTGATCCAATAGACATCCTTTTAAACCAGACACATACACACACACTCAGAATGCAATGGAGAGGGTACACTAAGCAAGTCAGCAAAAAGGTTGGCCTCGGGACTGGGGTAGAAAGAAAGGTTTTAAGGCCCAGAAGAAAGTGACCGTGTCTCGCCCCCTACCTGCAGATGCGAGGATGGCAACCAGTCACGTGTAGTCCCTCCCGTCGATTCGCAGAATTTCCCCTTATATACCGTGTTCACTTATAACTCTGACACTTGGCTTTGAGGTTGAACCGTCTGACTGAGAACGGGTGACTAACTCCAGACTTGAACACTTGGACTCCTGCCTAATCAGGACAAAAGTACAAACCTCTCCCAGTGCCGACATCGTTCCTGCGCGGTCCAGCGATGATGTCTCATGTCCAAGCGTACCTGCGTTTAGCATTTCTGGCACACCGTTTCTCAGCAGCAGCAGAAGGGTTATTGGTACAAGAGGCGTCTCCCTTGAAGTCGCTCTGCTCTTCAATACGCATAATTAGCAGCTTGTTTTCTCAGGCTAGAACAACATTATGTGTATTGACATTGGATAATTGTTCCTCCAGAGATTAAATCAAATCTTTAGCCGTTTCAGACTGCTAACAAGGCATCTAAAAATACTCTTCACCTTAAACGGACACTTCTGAAGGAATTTAGAGCTGAACTTACACACACATACACATGCAAATCTTGTTGATACTCTGCCGTCTTGGCTGTGGAGAGGTCTCTATGACTGGGGTTCACAGTCAGCCCCCCCAGTGTAATCATGATCATAAAATTTGGAAATAAGCACATTTTTTTACACAATGACGTCGTTTTCTTCAGTGATGTTATCTTATTTTGCTCACGGAATTTGGGAGAAGAACGGCATGGGTTTACACTTTACACTTTGTACACTTAAGCTGTACAAGCACTCAAAACTCCCCAAAAAAAATAATAATTTCCCATAGAAGCTGCAATGAGCACAAATACATGAGCAAATCGATATGTACTACCACCCTGCTCATTTGAAATGGCTGGTTCTTATTAGCATACTCGCTTCACATAGCGTGTACTAATATATGTACACCATTTTGAAAAACGCATTCATTTCTTTGCTTGCCGTGCTGTGCACTGATAAAAAATAAAAAAAAATCCCATGTTGTCAGTTTATTGTGTTGTTTTCAGCCATTTACATTTTAGGTAATGCAAGAAAAGAAAATATGTAGAAATTTGTATGCATGTCTGTGTGTTGCATATATTTAATACATTTAGACATCTTTGGGAATGTTACCAAAGCACAAACACTACCTGGGGGCTGGGGGTTGGTTTTGCTGCTTGTTTCACTGGTCTGCCACTATCGTCAAACACAGAAAACAGACCGTTGGTAACAAATCTTAATCATTTGGCATTTTGGAGTGATTTTGTAATTATTTTGGATAGATTTGGAGACACCTAAAAATTTTGTTCTTATAGACAAATGTGCCAAATTGTTACTAGATGTTGAGTGTGTATGTGAATGTGGAGATTCACAAGAAGTTCACCGAAAAAATTATAGACGCAATAAATTTTTTGGTAATATATATATATATATATATATTTTTTTTAATTAATTTAAGAATGTGTTATTAATATAAAACTGTTAAAGGGCAGCACTTTTTGTATATTTGGAATTGCCAATAATGCCTTTGTATTTTCACCCCAATTTGAAATCGCCAATTCTGTGGATGAGGAAGTCTCCTGCGATCCTTCAGACTGCAGGCCGCACACTTACGTGAACTGAATGTGATTCTGAGGCGAACAACTTCATCCAAGCGGTACGCCTCTTCCACCAAGCTATGCAACTTACAGCCTTACTCTCAGCCTCAGGGAAGGTTTCCGTCAGGCCAGAGCTTCAGTCGGCGAGCGCGAGGGTGCCACCGAGCTCTTGCGGGTGTGGGAGGCCGCGTGCTGTTCTAAGGAAGTCGGTGTTCAGGTCCTTCTCCACTGCCCCTCTGAGTTCCTTGCTCCTGTGCAGCCTCTTGCCTGGAGATCATGTGTCGGGACTGCCAAGTAACGAGTAAGAGGTGCCCACCTCGGAGTCCAGTGCAGGAAGCGGATTGGTAGTTGTCTGGCTGGCCGAGGGGCTGAGGGAAAACCTAATTCCTGGGGTTGCAACGATGTGTCTTTCAGGAGAGTCAGCTGAGAGGAGGATTACGGAGGAAAAGGAGAGGGGGAGGAATACATGCCGACACATGCTGGTGGGGACCTCTGATCTGCACGGCTGTTGGATTTAATCCTAACAGACACGCAGCTCGTGCTCTGTCACCGGTGGGCAGGACACCAGCCCCTACAGCTTGCAGAGAGACTCGGGATGAAGAGGAACGGTTCAAAGTTCCGCCCCAAAGCTGTTCCGTCTGCGATTGTCTGCTGGCAGAAAAGCTCACATCGGTTAGTTATTCCTTCACTTCTGTGTTGGAAGCTGTGGCACTCTGTGCTTCCGAGCTAATTCTATATGTGATAAAATGTAGTAAATCAACGTAATACGCTGACCCCATATGATTTTGGTTACTGATGAACTTAAGGGCAAAGGGCAAAGTGAAAATGCACTACGCAGCCAAGAGTATGTGGACACCCCTTCAAAGTTCTGGACTCATTTGTTTCAGCCACACTTTTTGCTAACTGGTGTATAAAAGGAGGCCACCTTTCCAACAAGTCAAATGTACATCCTGCTACAGCTGTCCCGGTCAACTGTAAGTGCTGTTATTGTGAAGTGGAAATGTTTAGGAGCAACAGCAGCTATGCTGTGAAGTGGTAGTCCACACAAGCTCA
>JAOYSI010069132.1:0-22469 GCA_025775065.1 Hiodon alosoides
CACACACACACACACACACACACACACACACACACACACACACACACACACACTCTCACACACACACACACACACACGCATGCACGCACACGTGGCCCAGGGAGAGACGGTTCAGTTTAACAGTGCAGAGAAGCCTGTGAACTCCTGCTCGTAGTGCAGAGCAGAGCAAATCGATGCTCAGCCTGAAACCCAGCCCTGCGTGTCCTGGGAGGCGACTGACTGACTGATCACCGACTCCAGGCAGGCCAAAACGCAGTCGCCCCCCAGTTAAAACCAGCGTTGGCGTCCTATTGGCCGTTAGCCAGCGGTTCCATCAACAGCATCACCACCTCAGCCCTGACAAAGGCGCGACTCGTTTCCCTCCACTCATCTGAAATCCAAAGTCCTTCCCACCCTTCATCAGGCCTGTGTGAGCGCTCAGTGACTGTGCCTGGCTTTATCCCACTCCTGCCAGGGAACCGCAGTGAACACGGGTGTCCAGGACAGCAGGGCGGACAGCTGTCAGCAACGTGCACAGAGGGAGACTAGTCTTCAAGTCTTACATCTGTGCAGCAAAGATGGTCCAAAAGTGTAGTGCTCTGTAGAGCTAACACAGTTATAACGCCTCAAGAGTGCATTGAGTGTCGTCTTCGATCCTGCAGAAGATCAGAGGGACAAGCCACTGGCCCAGAACTACAAACTCTACTGGCCCAGAACTACAAACTCCACCGCCCTTCGTTCAAATAGAGCTCTCCTGGAAAAGGATGAACAAAACCTTGTGCTGAGGAATCTGTACACAAACCTTTAACTTTTAAATGTTTATTTATTTTAATTTATATAGTAACGTCCCACTTGTTCATTATTGAGGTTAAAACTGGCTATCGTTACTATGTAAAGATGCCATGTGCAGGGACAGCAGGTGACATTTTGAAGAGGAACTTATGATGTCGTCTGAACTGAAAGATGGGACATAAGGCTGGGTATTGTAGGCCTTTTGGGGTTTACATGTTCTTGTATTTGTGTCTTTTTTGTATCATTTCCTGTACATTCATATTGTTTCATATGTGGACTCACTCAGCATGTGGTTTTAATATAGGCATATATTTAAAAATGTACATAGTTCACTGCATAGTGATGGAAAAATTACACAAACTCTTGTTTATGAACAACCATAGTTAATTCTTTATCATGAATATCCAAACGTAACTGCTTATCATGGGGGCGTAAGTGCTGGAGCTAAGCTTTACAAAGTCTCTTAGGTTTTCTTTATTCCACAAATTACATCGGGATTTTAGTGGAACACTTTTTTTACAGGCAATTCAGGGTCACTCCCAATACGGGACACACAATGGGTCAGAACTAGTCCCCAGTTTGACCAACTTCTTGTTGGTGTCATCAGAACTCGTTCGCACACCGGCGTTATTTTTCCCTAAAGTGATGGGAGAACAGGAAGGGGAAAAGAGGATGGAGAAAGGAAAGACTATTGTTCTTGTGAGCTTGTGTTGTTTACATCTTGTAAATAAAGACCAGAGATCTGAAACTGAGGTCAGTGGTGGTCAATCCGGCGCCCTACAGGGTCTCATGTCTACCTGGGAAAGGATTATTATTTATCATTTCAGTAAAACAACAAGAGGCGAGGTGGTATGAAAACCTGCGGACGCTGGGGCTAGCGACACCCGTGCTAGAGTTAAAACAACTCTGGAGCTCATCCTGTGGCAGGGATGGGTGTAAAAGTCACCACTAGGCAACTGGCTGACACCTGGAACAGCAGGTAAGGTGAGTTCCTATTCATTTAATAACTCCAGTACACAGTCACGAGATGACGCCCTACAGAAATCAACTATCTCTAGGTGCTTTGGGGCCTTCCTCATCCATATTCGACCTAAACGATGTACCTATTCTCCTGCCAAAAAATTGAAGCTACAAATTAAATTATAACTTAAATAAGACATGCTTATCTTCTCCACCCTGATTGGTAAAACGTTAATCAGAAATATTTTGGGTGTTCTGTAGTCATGGGCCACGCTGAATCATTTAACAATTTTCAGATATCATTGACTCTCAGGATAAAATACGCTAACGTCCTTCGAACAGGATAAAATCCGCAGACGGAATGTGTGGATGCTGGCGCCTACCACCGTTCTCTGGGGGTGTTTTCCCTTGCCTTCACCCCCTCCAAATTGATACTTAAATTGATCCCCAGGATTTCCTGGAAGATAATACTCTTTATCTGTGGTCGAAAAAAAGAGAGGGGGAATGAGAAATACACCATAACCTCCATTGCGTGTTACAAAAATCAAGGCAGGTAGTATCAACGTGACTCAGTATCAACGTCGGTTAAAACCTCGCGAAACGTCTATTGCCATCATTGAAATGATATTCAACGTCATTTCAAACACAGTACTCATATCGATCAGTTATATTCTGAAACAATGCTAGTCTGAACCGTCATAACCATATTTAGACGAAAATTCCCATAATACTTTGAGGAATAACTTGTGTATTTAATGTTGATGGTTATGTATAGGGTTTATGTAGTTTTGTAAACGACCGCCACCTGGAGGTAATCTAATTCACTACACCCAATAGTTAATTTATTTAGAACGTGCAAGATGAAGGCGAAGGGGGCCAAATCACGCAACTTTCTACTCTTGATGAAATCCAGCTTTCTTAAAAAAAAAAAAAAAAACACAGGACAGGTTGTAAGCTCCAAAAACAAAACTGAAAGCTGAAATTAAATTAGAGAAAATGAAGGCCAAAACGTTTTTTAAAAGGATAAGGAAACCAGAAAGGCAGGCCTTCTATAGCGTTTACGGTCCATTCACTGTGTTTATAAAGAGAGGGGTCTCATCTCTGTATTTACATTGTTTTACATATTTGGTAGGTGATGCCATTGACAACGGTGGGAAACATCAAATATGTAGGCCTACATTTAGTAACGTTGGGGTTCTCAATGTTGCAGCCATTGCGACGTAGGGAATTTTTCTGACCATGTAATTATTTCTGAATAAGAAACTAACTCAAAGTTTCACATGCATCAATCGTCCAACGCACATCTAATTTCCATCGTCAGGTATAAGTCTGATGAACAGATGAGGCGCTGGGAGCTTCCCTTGCTCACGCGCTTTTCTGGCGGTATGAACAGGCCTCGCGGTCCACACTTCTGGCCTTGGGCTAGCGGGCTAGCGGGCTAGCAGGCTAGCATCTGCACAGCGACAGCACAGAGGGAAGAAAGTGGTAGAGTGCTAACAAACCTAGCACACATTTACACGTAAAGCAGCCATTTATATAGCATTTATCTTCTACAGAAGAGGCACGTGTAAACACTAAAAAAGTTACGTAGGAGCTGGCTCAAAAGACTTGTCCATTTGCATTTTAGGGAAATGCTGAAGGAATATAATTCCAAACACTGATATTTTACTTGCCACAATGTGCCAAATTTTTACAAAACATATAATAGCATCATAACAATACGCAGTTCATGACACGGATTGGTAATTATTTCATATAATTTAAGCATTTATACGAAAGCAGTTAACCTGCGCTCTTTGAACTAGCCAAAGAGTTTTCTATGTTACATGGGCTGTATAAGAGAGAAGCGCGAACTTGCACGCCAATAATATCAATTTCACTCCCAACCAGTGGTGTCGCTGTAGCCCGCCAGGGTATTTTCACCTCTCCTCTCGCGACCCAGAGTTGTTCGCCCTACGATTATTTCCACAACGGAGAGAAAATGGAGGACTGAATGGAGACCGTCCTAGATTGTAAAACGAGGATAAGAAGTGAGTTAATGGCGTTTCCATTTGAAGTAAAATATACAAAAACATTACATAAAGAAAATTTATATTATTGAAATTTGTAGAAATTACGAGTTCATCTGTGAAATGTTATGTAATTGTCAGATGCCCGTGGCGTGGTTGCATGGCGATATGGCGGGCTATGTCGTATGTAGAACAGAGACAGCTAGCTAGAAATTTTTTTATCCGTTTCCTGTCACTAATGCTAGTTATTTAGTAAACAATCATGTGGGTAGTCGTTTAGACGGGTAAACAGTCGTTTAATCCAGTCATGGTTTATTTCGAAGTGCGTAACGGTCTCAGGCTTAGCTGACTGGCGATTAGCTAGCCAATGTAGTTGTTTTCAAACAAGGCCATTTATTCGCTGACGGTAGGTAGCTAGGCCATTCGCGCGAGCAAGCGGTAGTTATTCATAGGTTGCTTTCAATCTTTAACCTAGCTACACACTTTGAGTCGATGTTTGGAATGTTATTTTTAGATGATAGCTAATTGCGCGTTGTGTCCCGAACCATTTGAAGCGTTAATGCGTTTCCGATATTTCTGAGTGGTGTATCGGTATGCAGTACCGACTTCAATTTTCCGTATTCACGAACACGTTCGTTTTAGGAAAAAACGAGGACAAGTCTTAATATTTTTATCCAAAAAAAAAAATCTTGGCTACCTGCGAACAAAATTCAATATGTAATTAGGTGTTAATGTTAGTATTAACAGTATAGTATAAAGCTGCGGCAATGGTACGCGTTAGAAAATGCTGCTGATTTGAGATGCAGCTTTCCTGCGCGTTTTACTCCCTCTCTGATTAAGATATTGGGTGGCAACGTGGGTCGAGAACTGAAGCAGGATAAACAAACCCGTGCCTAGGTTTTTTGCTTCATATTGTGTACTTCCATGCTTACACAGGCCATCGGGGTTTCTTTAGTCAGTTCGTAAAACGGGTGACTGCATAAATTCAGGGCTTTAAATTAACGAGTCTCTAGCACGTAGCTTAGTAAATGTAGTGTTTTGGGGTCCATTAAACCCCATTAGCATCAACGTTAATTCTCGGCTATAAGGGAATATGTGGCGGTTTTTATCATTTAAAAAATGGTCGATTCCTCTTGGTACATATTAACGCTTATCACTAGCGGCACCTCCCCTGACTTCATCCTGCAAGTTACAGCTATGTCAAGCTAAATTAATACATTTCGTTTTATGGGCCGTTCATTGTAAAGGTGAATTATTGTCAAGTAATACCTCGTTTCCAAAGTGATAAACTTCATGTATTAGTGTGTGCGAACTGATAACTTAAGCAGGCTGCCACAGTGATGTGGTCAGATTGCTTTTTAGGATGTTAAATGCGCTATATTCCCTTTTATCCATGTGAGGGCTATGGAGGTTGATGACAATTTTTTCTCTATCTTACCTTAAGCATCTGTCTTCATTAACGTGTAAAGAAGTCACAGGCTTGAACTATGGGGGTTAGGTGAAGGTACAATATCTTTGACTATGGGGGTTAGGTGAAGGCACATTCATTCAATGTGAATGAGTGCCAGTCTCTTATAGCTGTGTTTAATTTTAAGGGATGAGAAGAGAGGTTCTGGTGGCAATTTTACTACCAGAGGTGTTTGACATTTACTCACCCCTTACATGAAATATGGCAGTAGACATTCTTATCCAGGTCCAGTTATACTACAGCTGTCTGTCTATTTTGAAGCGATGCGAGTTAAGTACAAACATCAGTGCCACTTCATGAACTCTGTAACGGTTCCAGATCAGGAGTTCACTACTCCACAGTTTCACACATCTTTGGCCTGGCGTTCATGCTGCTTGTGTCCCGTTCGAAAAGTCTCGGCTGCATTCCTTATTGTCCGACTGCAAATAACTCAGAGGGTAACCGCAGTCGGACCCTCCTTTAATGCTCGTGGTAGGAGCCTGCGTGCTTCAGAACCCCCTACAGTAATGGATGCTCGTATCACAAAGGCCCACCACGTGCGTTTTGTTTAGGGGGAGAATCGCTCCAGTAACCAAAACAAAGCTGTCTGTTCTGATCTGCGGGGGAGACGTAGCCTTTGGTGAAGCGTGGCCAGGATTTTTGTAAGGTCCTGTGGGGTCGGTCCCAGAGTGATGGTGGGCGTTAACCCAGGTGCACAAGCCAAGGCCGGTTCTCATGTTTATGGTTTTGCATGCTGTGTTGCATCACGGGTAAATGGCGGTTGAGTTGTGCACTGGATTGCTGTTTTTGTTACGTTTTTGTTGTGTTTTTTCCCCTGCGTTTTCATCCGAAGGAATTCTTACTCGTTTCTGTAGTCCTGTGCCTTTGCAGTCTGAGTGCAAGTGTGGAATAAAGTTAGCACAGATTTTGACTACAAAACACTACAGGAATCCCTTGAAGGCATTATAAAAAAAGTCAGTCAAGCCGTTAAATTTCTTGCTGCGACATGAGTTAGACCTCACGTGTTGTACTCACAGTGGTAGATGTGCGGGCGTTTGGTCTGTAACGGTTGGTGCTTGTCCTGTAGCTGGGATGCCTCAAATGATTGGTCACAAAAAAAATGTGATCATCTGTGAGAAAACGGTGTGAGATTAAAGGCATTATTAATGTTTAAATATGGATGCTAACATAAACTTGAAAGTTTAATAGTTAGTTGTGTGAGTGGCCGCAGCTTTATTTATCTGTAGCAACACACAAAGATGGTGAGTGCAAGAATGAAGGTGGTCCAAGAGCATCCTTCTCAAACAAAAGCAAGGCCAAGTCTAATTGGAAATGAGACAAAGTGGAACATTTGGCCTGAATAAATGCGAAGGCATATTCCCTGGGGTAGTTTAGGGTTGAGTGTGAGGTGGAAGGCTGAACCTTTGAGCTACAATGGACAGGTCAAGGTCTTCTCAGTCATCCTCTAAAGATTTGGCTGCTCCAAGACTCCCGGCTCCCTGAAGTTTGAAGTCTGTCCGTGCGGTCCGAGGCCAGCTCACTCCTGAAACACTATGCTGTTGATGGTCTGCTGGTCTGTAAAGTCTGAGGGCGTGGAGACGGGCAGCACTGAGAACGGTGTGTGTGCTGGTATCCGGAACCCTTTTACTGGGGTTTGGAGAGATTCCATCATTCTGTCACCTTAGAGATGAGTTTCCCTTTGTTCCAATTCCAGGATGAAATTTTAGACTGTTTTTTTTATCCACACGTTTTCTGTTAGGGAATTCAGGGGGGGAAAAATAAATAGAAATAAAATGAATTATTGGCTGGTGACACAGGGGCTGTAACAGCTTAGGCAAACGGAAGGTGTTGAGTTCGAGACCTAGGCATGTGTGCAGAGAGACTCCTTTTAGCCTGTGTCGTCAGAATACAAAGCGAGAATTGTCATGAGACGCCGTAAAATGGAGGCTCCTGTCAGCACAGTGCAGCTCTTTGTGTAACGCATGGCTCCATCTAGTGGGGAGTCGAGGTTCTCCATGCCCGCCCTCTGCCTTCGTGTTCTGCATAACTTCCTTGCTTTCTCTTAAGGTAGGAAGCAGAAAGGCACCCAGTCACCGTGTACTGATTTTCTGCCCTTGAGTAATTATAAAGAGCCTAAAGACCAAAATGGTAACTGAAAATAAGGCATGTTAATTATGTACATTATGGTGACCTGCTCAATATTCAGTTGTACATTGTCATTCAGTCAGTCTCTCTTCCTGACCGCTTATTAGACTTAATATTTTGTCAGATGTGCTAACAGGGACTGCCTGGACTGTTGTGCCATTAGTCACTCCCCACCTGCCCCTCCAGATGTCATCAGTGTATTTTTACTAAAATGTTCTTCTATAATAGGGACTTGGCGGCTATGGCTGTTAATTGATTAACGACCCTGTAAAGGGTTGGATTAAAATGTGTTCTTGCCTTCTGAGTAGAGTTTTGTTGATATTCTTCTGTCAGCTGACCTCCAGATTGCTGCCCCCCCCCTCCCCTTTATTTATTATTTAATGTGCGCACAGCTTCAAACAGCTTGTACCTCGTTTGCCCCTAATGTGACTTCATCCTGCTGGTTACAGTTCTGTTAGCTGGAGTTCTCTCCCCAGAGATGTAAAGTCACTGTTCTGCTCAAATCTATCTTTCGGGGCTATTTTTAAAACCTCTCTTAGTGTCCACTCGTTACTTCTGCATACAGTGGTTTAGTAATCGTGTGCTGGCTTGGTTACCTTTCACATGGATTTTTTCAGATACATCTACATCCATTTAGATTTAGTTTTATCGTTCAGTTTATCATTGCTTATGTTGTCTGGGAGAGGCCTCGTGTGTCCTCCTTTAGGGGGCAGAAGTGAGCACCTCTGCCTGGGAGAGGCCTCGTGTGTCCTCCTTTAGGGGGCAGAAGTGAGCGCCTCTGCCTGGGAGAGGCCTCGTGTGTCCTCCTTTAGGGGGCAGAAGTGCGAGGCCTCGTGTGTCCTCCTTTAGGGGGCAGAAGTGAGCGCCTCTGCCTGGGAGAGGCCTCGTGTGTCCTCCTTTAGGGGGCATAAGTGCGAGGCCTCGTGTGTCCTCCTTTAGGGGGCAGAAGTGTGCGGCCTCGTGTGTCCTCCTTTAGGGGGCAGAAGTGAGTGATGGCAGATGGTGCTGGGACAGCCTTGTTAGTTAACTGACGTGTGGCGTAGTTTTCCCATAGCGGTGTCGCAAAGTCATGTCAATATTGGGTGGGGTTTCTGTAATGGCTTTTATATAATCTGTTTTCACAGGGGTTTGCAATGACCATGGCCACCACAAAGCTGGAATCCTCCATTTCCGATGGTTGGCCATTTGAAATTTCTGGCCAAATACATCCTGTGTCATTTGCGAACTTCGCAAATAGCATAAGCCATGTTACAATGGGTGGTCGTATAGACTCACTCACTAGCTAAGCCCTGTTGTGATGCTGGTTGGTCGGTTAGACTCGCTCACTAGTTAAGCCCTGTTGTGATGCTGGTTGGTCGTATAGACTCGCTCACTAGCTAAGCCCTGTTGTGATGCTGGTTGGTCGGTTAGACTCGCTCACTAGCTAAGCCCTGTTGTGATGCTGGTTGGTCGGTTAGACTCGCTCACTAGCTAAGCCCTGTTGTGATGCTGGTTGGTCGGTTAGACTCGCTCACTAGCTAAGTGACTCACCAGCCTTGCTGCAGGCACATTTTAAAGAATGAGAGTTGGGTTCCTTGTGCAGGAGGCCTTTACAGCTAATGTATGTCTGGTTACTTAGGTCTTGCGTTTCCTCTGTTTCCTGAAGCCAAAATGCTTTTGGCTAACATAATGGCGTCTGCTTATGTTGGGCTTAAGAACCCTTATGCCTCTTGGAGGTAACCATCAAAGTGGATTAATTGGTTTCTGTATGAACCAATCTGTTCTGCTTCCTTCTGCTTTTCTGAAATGGCTGGCACTTACACGCACACAGCGTGCATGTGAACCCTTTTTTATTTTATTTTATTGTGTCAGTCCAGTCGACAGTGAAGCAGGTTTTCAAACCAAGTGTTATCTTCATGTTTGTTTCCTTACCATAGGTCTACAATTAATAAAACGGTTTAAATGATATCAGTGGTACTCAATTCCAGCCCTCGGGTTCTGCCGGGTTGCAGGCTTTTGAGCTACCTCCACAATTAGCAACTGATTTAAATATTGGTTTCTGTTTTGGAACGGAATTACCTCAATTTAAACATTCAAATTCCGCCATGTGTCGTCTAGTTGGTCTGCTTCCATGGTGCTTACTGTCCCAAAAATTGACGTAGCTGTCAGAATTTTGCTAACCAATTGGAAATGTTAAGTGTAGCACGGTTAGTTGTAATTGAATATGTTGTGTCTATATGGAGGCTTTATAGAACAATATTGGTCACTTGATTAGGTTTGTGTTGGCCTGCTCTTTAAATAAAAATCTAAAGTCAGACATTAGACACTTGGTTTTTGAGTAAAAATATTTATAGACGACTAAATAAAGAAATGGATATAACTGGGTTGTATTCTCTTGGTATAACTATACAAAACGTTTTTTCCCAAGATTCAACAATGTCTCTTCTGCCGGGCCTAATGGGAGTTTCTCCCAGGCAAGCCAAAACCTTGCTTCCAGCTGCTGAAAAGAGCTGGGCTGAGGGTTGTGATTTTAAAACTCAGATCATCAGCTTTGCCTAACGCTTGGATAATGGCAGAAGACAACCGGTTATTAGGAGAAAAACCACCTCCAGAAAAAACAAAACAAGAAGCTGTTTGAAAAAACAGTGCTATTCTCCTCGATTTCAAACGCACTCACGCACAATCTTTATTTAGCAGAAACTCTTCAAGGCTCTACAGATCGACAGTTTGTTTGTATGTGTGCCTAAAATCTGACAATACTGAGCACCATTTTAAAGCTGTTAAATGTAAGAACTGACTGATCACATAAGGTGTACAACTCCACAATATGGGTTAGAGCTACTCTCTTGGGTACTTTAGGAAAGAGCAATGTTCGTTATCTGGCTGGTGTATAGAGAGCTGATTTTCTTTTTACAACTATAAAGTGTAGTGACCATTCACATTGAACATGCA
Organism: Hiodon alosoides; assembly: GCA_025775065.1. Taxonomy (NCBI): domain Eukaryota; kingdom Metazoa; phylum Chordata; class Actinopteri; order Hiodontiformes; family Hiodontidae; genus Hiodon; species Hiodon alosoides. The sequence continues at coordinate 10,264 of JAOYSI010069132.1, forward strand.
AACACAATCTGGAGTTCGGATTTCAGCGTGTGTGTGTTTGCGTGTGTGTGTGTGTGTGTGTGTGTGTGTGTGTGTGTGTGTGTTTGCACGTGTGTGTACACAATGCCTGACTGGCTATCCCCGCCCTCCCAGCTCCAGTCACCAGTGCTCCAGCTCTGTGATGAATGAAGACACGTGACCAGCAAGCCCTGCTGTGAGAGAAGTCTGATCACACCTCTCACCCCCGCAGCCTGGATACGGCTGAGCCGCGTCTCATCGCTAACACCACAGGTAGGGCCTGGGTCGGGGCACACTCAGCCCTGATGCGTTTACCTAAAATAACTGATCTGTCAGGGGTGTCTCTGTGAGTAACCAGAGTAGCACAGGTAGCACCTCGAGGTTTTCTGCCCCAGCTCTGGGTCCCACCTTTTGGGTCTTGGCAGATTTAAAGTAACGCTTCTGACAGACAGGTGTCAGTCATTTGAGGAGACTCCCAGTGGGTGTTTGGGCTGTTGTTTTGTAGCAGACTCATTACTGCCCTCTACTGAACGGTCGGCACTAGTGGGCGTGTCAGGCAGTTGTCAGTCATTTGAGGAAAGACTCCCAGTGGGTGTTTGGGCTGTTTTGTAGCAGACTCATTACTGCCCTCTACTGAACGGTCGGCACTAGTGGGCGTGTCAGTCATTTGAGGAGAGTCCCAGTGGGTGTTTGGGCTGTTTTGTAGCAGACTCATTACTGCCCTCTACTGAACGGTCGGCACTAGTGGGCGTGTCAGGCAGTTGCAGCAGAATCAGGAGCTCAGAATGAAACGGTGGCTTTTGGGTCACGCCCGTTTGCCTTCTGTTTGCCTCCACTCCTCGGGATGTTGACAGCTGTGGACGGAGTTGAGAAGAGGAGTCTGGGAGGACTTTAATATTCAGCTGGGTGTGTAACGTGAGGCATCAGCGGTGTGTGCCTGAAAGCAGGGTTATTTTAACAACACTTATTCATCATGGCCTCATTAGGCAGAAAGGGTGAACTGAATGACCAGCTGGTACCTAAGTACAGTAGAATAGTTATTCTACTTTGAAAGGTTTGATATCTGTGGTGCATTAATTGGAGGGCTTCAGAGTTGAGGGGTAACGTCTCATGTCAGTCTCATTACTGATTAGTGGGCCAGCTGGAGCTTGCTCGTGTGCCCTATCTGACCAATCACAGTTGGGATGAAGGCGGAATACGTAGGGTGAAATGTTACGGGAATGTTTCTGAAAAGTACCATCTAGCTTTATTCAATATTTCAACATTGTTCCAGATGTGGAATTGAAACCAGTTTGTGGTTTGTGCTCGTCCGTACATCCGGGGGAACTTAACGGTGCCTGAACTACACCTGGTTCTTCGGTTCACCAGGTTCTTGGCAGACACTGTTATTTAGGGCCGTTCAATTTTAGTCCTTGGTCTGGGCAGCGGTACTCTGGACTATTCCTGGGACTAGAGCCAGCTTGATTTTGATTGTGCTTTTTTCTTTTAATTGTAGATATTCTGGTTCAGTTTAGTGACGCTTCAGCTATGGAGGACGGCCATAGCCATGACCCCCCTGTAGCTGCTGAGTCACAGCCAGGTCCGGAATCAACGCAGTTCAACGCTCAAGGTACTTGGGTCTTCAGCCTATACCCCTCTGCGTGTTTTTTTGTGTTCCGGTGATCAATAAATCAGAAGAATAAAATGTAATTAATTGTGTTTTGCTGAATGTCTGGGTTTGCTCTGCACATGCTTAGCATTGGCAGTAGTTCAGGCGGGCCTTTGCTGCTTTTGATATTCTCACTGTGAACCTGGTGCCGAACGCTGGGTAACATGGCTCTGTGTAGCGCTGAAATCCCGGACAATAAACCAAAACATTCCCCCCCCCCCCCCCCCGACTCCGTCGGCAGTTCCTCCCGCAGAAGATGGAGGGGAGCCAGGCAATGAAGAAACAGACAAGGTGGAGGATGCTGGGAAGGTGGAGGAGGCAGGGAAGGCCACGAAGGCTACGTGCGAGTTCAGGAAGACCTGGGGTTTCCGTCGCACCACCATCGCTAAGCGCGAGCTGCCTGGCGACGGCGGAGGCGACGTAGCCGACGGCCGGAGTGCGCCAGTGCGCCGCAGCGGGCGCCAGGCCAAGCGCACCGACAAGCTGGAGGAGTTCCTGTCCACCGCCAAGAGGGGGCGCGGTGGCGGCCGTAGGAGCGCCCCCGGCCACTTGGAGAGCTCGGACCCGCCCTCCCAGACCCCAACGGACGCAGAGACGGCCTCGGAGGCCAGCTTTGACGGAAACGCCGACGCCCGAACGGGCGACCAGGCAACGGCCAAAGGCGGCTCCGTCAGCGATGACGGAAGCTCGGAGAACGACGACAACGCTGATGCCCCACCCCAGAAAGAGGACGGGGGCGAGGCGGAGGCGCCGGCAGGCCCAGAGCTACGGCACGAGGAAGATTCTGCCAAAAAAGAGGAGGGGGTGGGGGAGGAGGAGGAGGAGCAGGAGGTGAAGCCGGACACGGAGAAAGGAACGTCCGAGCCCGCAGGGAGACGCACTGCCGGGAGTCCTGCCAGGGCGGCCTGCAAAGACGCAGCACTACCCAGGAAGGATGCCAGACCCAAGTCCAGGGGAAAAGCAAGCAAGGACAACAAAGGAGAGGAGGAAGAGGATGATGATGATGAGGAGGATGAGTCGTCTGGTAAATCTGACAACGAGGGGTACGACCCCAATGCTCTGTACTGCATCTGTCGACAGAAGCACAACAAGAGGTGTGTAGACTGTGTAAAACCGCCACTCAGATAACGCAGATAACGCGCATCTGTCTAAACGGCCAAACCAGGCCTTTGTAGAGAGACGTGCTTCGCGTTGCCCTGATGTATGTTTAATCTTTCACAAACGCTTCCTCACTTGTAGCGTGACACCCAGTCCACGGTGTATTTGGCACAGGTTCATGATCTGCTGCGACCGCTGCGAGGAGTGGTTCCACGGGGACTGTGTGGGCATTACCGAGGCACGCGGTCGGCTCTTGGAGAGGAACGGCGAGGATTACATCTGCCCCAACTGCACCGTGCGCAAGGGACAGCCCGGGAAGCGGCTGGCACGCAGGACCCAGCAGAGCTCCCCCACCGACCTGACGGGGCCCTCTGCTGGATCGGAGGACAAACCCAACGAGGACTTGGGAATCAAGGGCAGGATAGAGAAAGCCACCAATCCTAGTGGGAAAAAGAAGATTAAAATATTTCAGCCGGTACGTTTACACTTGGTGCATATAAAAACAATATCTCTTGGAAGAAATTTGTAGTAAGTCAGTTTTTACAGTTAAAAAAAAAAAGGTAGTACGTAGGTGTAAGCTGTGTTTCACGTTTCCTTAGTACAGATTTTTGGCTGTGATTGTGTGTGTCCCTGGGGACAGATTTAAGGCTGTGTGTGTCCCTGAGGACAGGTATAAGGCTGTGTGTGTGTGTGTGTCCCTGAGGACAGGTATAAGGCTGTGTGTGTTTGTGTGTCCCTGAGGACAGGTATAAGGCTGTGTGTGTTTGTGTGTCCCTGGGGACAGGTATAAGGCTGTGTGTGTGTGTGTGTGTGTCCCTGAGGACAGGTATAAGGGTATGTGTGTGTGTGTGTGTGTGTGTGTGTGTGTGTCCCTGGGGACAGATTTAAGGCTGTGTGTGTGTGTGCGTGCGTGCGTGTGTCCCTGGGGAAAGGTATAAGGCTATGTGTGTGTGTGTCCCTGGGGACAGATTTAAGGCTGTGTGTGTGTGTGTCTGGGGACAGATTTAAGGCTGTGTGTGTGTGTATATGTATATATGTGTGTGTGTGTGTGTCTGTGTCCCTGGGGACAGATTTAAGGCCGTGTGTGTGTGTGTATATGTATATATGTGTGTGTGTGTGTGTGTCTGTGTCCCTGGGGACAGATTTAAGGCCGTGTGTGTGTTTGCAGGCTGTGGAGGCGGCATCGCTGCCCAAGTGCATCGGCCCCGGGTGCGAGAGAAACGCCTTGCCAGACTCGGTGTACTGCGGCAACGACTGCATCCTCAGACACGCGGCGGCCACGATGAAGTCCATCACAGATGTGAAGGAGCCCAAAGCCAGGGAGAAAGCCAAGCCCAGAGTGCAGAAGAGACCGGCCACCAGGTCCACCCCCAAGGTACCCTCCCCTGCCTCTGTCCGCAGACATGCTTACTGTATGTCATCTTTAGCGTATTGGAGAGGCTACATGCACAGACATAGAGGCGTAATCCAGTTGATGTCCGTACATGCGTTTTAAGAGGGTTGTGCCTGGCATGGCCTGTGAACTGTCCAGGAAGGGTCATTGCTCATGTCTTGATCGAATGTAATACTCTGCAGTGTAGTCTATGAACAACACGGAGCCTCCAGCCTTCCTATCTAACTCCACACATCGTCGCATTTCAGCATGTGTTAAATGGGGTGTTTGTGCGGAGGTACTGGTAATTAATGTTTGAGACCTGCTGTGGCTAAACGACGGCTGAATCCTGCTGTGTGGCACCTGGTCCAGCAAGGGAAGGGTTAGGTGTCTCCACTCCACTCACAGCTCCAAGCGTTTGCTCATGATTGTTTCTGTAAGTAAACAGAATGGAAGGAATCTCTGCTTACTCGAGGCACGTTTTCTGCATTTCCTTGCCCACGTGGCGCAATGGTTAAATATCATAGTTAATTATTCCATATCCTGAATGTATTTAAATGTTTATATTTTTGTCTGCATTTCGAGGGAAAGTGCGGAAAAAATCAGCCCCTCGATTGAAGTGTCAGTCTGGTTCTGTCCTGATGGGTCTCTCCGTCCCTCTGTCTGTCCAGAAGAGGCCCGGCCCGGGGAGGAGGTTGACGGATGACGAAGAGACCGACAGCGAGGAGGAAGGGGAGGAAGTGGAACAGGAAGCGCCCGTGTCGTCCTGGTCCAGCGACCATAATTACAATGCAGTAACGCCAGAAAAGACAGCCCACACTGAGTCCGCTCTGTTTAACAAGCCGTGTATGTATCTCGTGGAGCTCTGACATATCTTTCTACACCTTAGGGCCTTTTAACTCCACCTGCGGTTAACCACCGGTTTTTACTCCCTTTTAACAAAATGTCAATCGATGCGCGGCCGCCACCCCTCGAGAAGCCTGGCGACGACGGTGTGGTTTTGTGGGATTCCGTTCAGTGGTGCTCAATGCAGTGTGTGTGTGTGTGTGTGTGTTGGTTATCTGTGTACTGCAATAACAAAAGTGTCCAAACTCCGGAAAATGGTATTTTAGGAGGGGCAGGACCCCCAACGTCGGCAGCAGGTAAGTACGTAACGAGTAATGACATCTGTAATTCTGGTAAGTGAGCTGTGAATCGTTTCCCCATCCCCAAACCATGCTCTCAGGGCTGTTTTGGTTGTTCTTGCCCAGACATCGGAGTCCTGACGCTGGGTGGACTGATCACCTCGCCCACACTGGGGGCTGAGTTTGTCCTAACATTGTGGTGCTTTATTGAAGGGTGGTTTCTGTGTTAACTAGGAGTAAAACCAACAAAAAAAAAAACCGCTCAACACCTTGTTTACAGCTGACTGCAGAGACAGCCACTGGGGTCAGGGAGGGATTTACATGCGCAGTTTGTTTAAAAGCCTGACCCAGACACCGCCCCTGATTGGTGCCTTGTGCGCACTCTCTCTGTATGTTGTGTGAGTTGGGGTGGGGGGGGAGTCCACATTATTATCCAGCTCTGTTGTTAATCAGACGAAGAACATCCCAACTGAGTTTCTCCAGCAGGTAGGTTTCAGTAAGATACCTTCCCCTAATCCGCACTCAATTTTTTAAACTGATTGTTTCAGTTCACAAGGTATTGAGTACTAGCCTTGAGGGTGGTTTACACAGAACGACAGTGTCGGTATTGGGCCATTTACTGTGAATTTAACGATATTCAATTCAAACAGTCATGGTTTACATTTCTGTCCTGCATGCTTTGCATCATGATCAATAGGTAGTTAATACTGCTCATAAAATAAAGTTTTTAAAATAAAATATTAAACTGCCTTCCTTAATCAGAGTGTCCCACGCTGTGGAGGGCAGGGGTACAGAGCCCACCGCCCTGCCTCAGCTTTGAGTTGGCGCCGGTATAGCTGCCCCCAGGGCTGGAGATAGTTGGCCACGATAGGCAGCATGAACGGGACCTGGGGCCGTCCGGCCCCGCACATTCCATGGCCCCCCCCCCCCCCCCCCATGAGATTTCCCAGCGGCGTGCGGGCTGAGAATGCTGACGAAGGCAGCGGAGGGCGCCTGCGAAGCGTGTGAGGACCAGGGGAACCCACCAGGAAAGGAGCCCTTCCCAGACAGCACCGGCACGCAGTAAAACGCACACTTGGGGGTTTTAGCGGTCAAATGGAGACTGGCAACACACTTTTATCGCTCTCTCTCGGGTGTGTTCAGGTTGTCATTGAAGTGTCTACTAGGTGTAGATATTGTGTGTTTCCTGCTCAGCCATGAGGGTTTTACGGACCAAATTGGGTGGAAAAGAGGACAACCATAAGCTACCATGAAGCTACCGTGGAATCCTTTGGGAAGCTCAGAACTCCAGTGGTGGCTGTAGGCCCCCCCCCACTGCGAGAGCATGGGTGGTGTGTATTAATGAACGCAGACCCTGTGTTCCAGTCAACCTTTCTTTAAACTGCAAGCAAAGCATAGATCAAATATCAGGCACTACCGTTGGCAGGTATGGTCATTAGCGGAGTATAAAATGGGTGAAATTAGGTGTCCATTCAAGTCCCACTTAATGAGGAAAAACGGGCATCGGGGGGTGGGGGTCTTATTCCTAGGAAGGGAAGCATTTTAAAATTTGTAATTAATGTATTTTTAATGGGTTGATGTTTGGGGTTATTCTACATTTAAAGGTGTGCTGGTGCATTTGGTACTTAAATTAACTCTTAACTCTACCACTTAGTGGTGGCGCTATGGTTAGCGTGCAGCGAGCCATCCAGTGTTCATGTCACGGTATTACACCTGAAGCGCTGTAGTCTTCTGTAGATGAAATCTTAGCAGTTTGTTGGCTGGACAGATGTTAATGGTGACGACAGACATGGCGGAGTGGAACCAGAATTCCTGTAGAGCTGCCAATAACTGCTCACTGGATAGTGGGGAGAACATAACATTATTTTTAGGTTCTTGTACACTATAGTGCTTATGGTCACACTTGTGTGATGCGTTGGTGAAGATCGGCCACGTGTTGATTACACAAGCACTTTCACTTTTGTGCACATGAGACGGCCACTTTCATTCATGGTTCTGTTTTCTCAATCAAAGCTTTAGATGACACCATGAAGCTTACCAATATGAGCATTGACAAATTAAGGGTGCCATTGCTTTTGGACCTCCACAGGGTGGCGTAGTGATTAATGTACCAGACCAGTTATCGGCAGGCTTTTGGTTCCTGTATGTTGTACAACCGATATTGCCTCAAATAGCTGGTTGTGTAACTGAATAGATTTGTAAAAGCTACTCCGTTTTCTCTGCCAAGCTAACGACGCAACGGTAGCCTTTTACTCTATCTTGTTAGAGTGGTGCGGTCAAGGTGGTTTGAGGATGTCAGGCTGAAGAGGTCCTCTCCAAGCTGTCCGGTCATCGCCATTCCTTCAAATCCTCAACAGGTGTCCTTGGGATTGACCAGTAGGGCTTGTGGCTGTGTAGAAGGAACACCTTTGTTGTACAACCTGAACGTCTAAATGTTAGAAGAAACAACCATGTCCCTCTGGATAAGAGCATCCTGTGGTGATCCAAAAGTCATTTGGTGTCCATATATCTCGTTAGAACCGTGGTGGTGAAGGTTTTACTGCACTGGTCCTGAGTTCCTTTCAGGACTGACATAGTGGTGCTTCTCATCGAGGGCTGGCAGGATCTTGCACATACGACTTCACATGGAATTGTGTTTGAATGTTCACACATGACCGAATGATGGGCCAGGCCGTTTTGAATGTTTATGTATGGAAATGTGAAAACGGAGCAGGTTGCGAGCTCGCTGCGGAACCCATGCGAAGAACTTCCTGTTCTCGTGGGCAATGGGTGGTGCTGTGGTTGTAGTAGTATTAGACTTCTAATCGGTAGGTTTCCAGTTTGGATCCTAGGAGTCAGTGTTGTGACATTGAAGGACGGACTTCACATCAGTAGCCCGAAGCCTAAGGATAGAGGTACGGGAAACCGTTGTTTGGACTATCAACGTCAACGTCTAGACATCATGAGAAAATGGACGGGTTAATCCTGCAGTTGTAGAACATTCATTTCTGTGCTCCTTAACTGAAGCTGGCTCAGTCCCAATCACCTGGCACTTATTTGTTAGGGTGCCCATGGTCCATTGACGAAGATGCACATAAAATCCTGGAAGGAGTCCATTATTATTTGGACAAATTATGGACGAATTAAGGCTGGAATCGTTGACAATTAGGAGAGGTGGGTTTTAGAATGGACAGTTAAGTGCTTATTGACTGCTTATAGGTTAAGCAAGGTAGGCCAAAACATTGGTTCTGTGATTTGGTGTTAGAGTTCTGTGGGGCCTTTTGATGGGCTACTGGACTGGAAACACGCTGTCCTGAGTTCCCCTGAGAAACTGACGTGGCATCTTGTGAAGTGCGGCCTGTGAGTATGTGGAATCTGTGTGCAAAAATTTCAGCCCAACATTTGAAAATAAACAGCCGTCGTACAAGTTGCCTTTTGGGCTTTTGGGGTAAACGCAGTCCTCATACACGTTCAGCAGCTAATGCCAATCATCAGCAAAAAAGGGGAACTGTGCCTGTAAACCAGCAACAGGGTGCGTGCTGCTGCTAGCCAATTCACTCGCACCTCTTGCTGCTTGTAAAAATGAGATTGGGGCAGTTGTGAACACTCCATGTCCGTCATCCTATCCAATCCTCCAGGTCCCACGTCACGGAAATTAGGAGTTAGTTTTTTCCTTGTTACTGTCCGGGATCCAGAATTTAGCTTAATAGTATTCTGAGCTGTAAGATGGCTCAACCTTCAGTAGGGTTGAAAAAAGATCCTTTTAAAATCAATTTTTAAAAGATTGCCACATGTTGGGGATGTGGTGGATGCAAAATGGAATGTATTTATTCCAAAATGGAATGTACTTGGAATGGAACGTATATTTCTATTAAGAGCAGTTTAAAGAGCATCTCTTGTTCGTTAGCCACACACTGCCACATTTGTTCTGAATGCTGTGTTGTAGTTATGACTACAACACCAGGCAATACCCATGTGGGGCCTCCACCCAGACTCCTCTGCAAATGATTTTGCTGGAAGATGGTCTTCTGTTAAGGTATGAAGTATAATAAACCACTGAATAGACAATTTTTCAGAAGGCATCCAAAACCCTAACTTTACCTTTCCATTCCAAACGGGCCAAAATGTGTGGTGTAAGAATAAAACTGAATAACACGCCAACTGTGTTGTCTCATAATTAAACATCAGTTTTGAATGCATGGTCAGTCCATTTCCAGTGGATTCCCTAATGAAGTGACTGAACTGAGATCTGCCAATGAAGTGCCCTGATGCAGAGTCAACCTGAGTGTCTATTTAGCAGTTGAGTCAAATTGCCTGCACAGAAAGTTGACTTATGCCACACCACCAGTGTGCACGTGATAAGTGGGTTTTCGCTGAACAGTGCTGCGTTTCCTGTGCCGCTGGTGCACGTGGTCCATTGTCCAGGCATGCATTATCTGTCTTGACTAACATCAAGGCCCTAACTGTAATGTCATAGTAATGTGAACCTGATGGTATAGTGTCAGAGCTGTGCTTCTGAATTGTGGGGTAATTCTCCCCTGGGGTGACCATTCAGTGACGCAGAAATGCACCCGGCACTCGCTCGGTAGACACAGATGACCTGCGTGAGGTTTAGCGCTTTGTAGTTCTGGTCAATGGCACACACCATTGTGTTTTTACCTGATGAACACAAACCGGAAGGGTTCCCTCGGTAACGAAACTAAGGTTCAGTGTGTATTTTTCAGAAAATGAGTTTGTCTCCTTAATAAAAATGTACAAAGTCAACTTTGGGTGCTTATCAAATCTGTATTTGTTGTTCTTTTGAAAAGCTGGGAAGGAGAGTGACGAGGAGGAGGAGGACAGCGAGGAAGAGCCAGTGAGTGTGAGACGGAAGTCTCCACTTTCCTCCACTCTTCCCAAGGGGGGCAAGAAACCAGGGGGCACCGGAGGCGCCAAGCCCGTCGCCAAGGGGAAAAAGCCTGCTCCTCCAGCCCTCAGTGTTGGCAGAGCCACAAAAAAGCACACCCCAACCTCCGGAAAGGCTCCCAGGTCCCCGAAATCGGTGTCTGCCCCGCCTCTCGCCTCGCCTCTCGCGGCAGCCAGCACAGCGGCCTCCCGCCATCACGTCTCGGGGGCCCTGAGGGTCAGCAAGACCACGTACACTATCCCCAAGAAGCAGCCCAAGCAGAAGGAACCATCTCAACCGGTGGCCCCAGGAACCTCCGCTTCCACCAAGACCCCGCCGCCGGCACCCTCCGCTGTGCCTCCCGCCCAGACCCCTGCGGCCCCCTCCAGACCCCCCCAGCCCGCCCCTGCGGCCCCCGCCCAGCCACAGCCTCAACCCAACAACCAAATCAGACAGAACATCCGCCGATCACTGACAGAAATCCTCTACAAGAGGTGAGGAAGGCTTATCAGAGGTACCCACGTAACACGTAAATAACGGCTTTGTGAGGGAGCTCCAGGGCATTCATTTACAAATAGTAAATATTAAAACATTTGCGGTTTAATAGTTTAAATACATTAGTTTTATACTTTTTGTCCCACCCTTCTAGGCTGTTCTCAGGGTTGAGAAAGTTGTGCTTGGAATGCCGGCTTCCGTTTGCCGGCTTGGTTTCTGGGGGTCAGTCGTCCTCTCTGACCACTGCAGTAGCCCTTATTCATTCCCAGTTTTACTTCAGGCCACGGCCGCCCTCATTTCAGTGGCGTCGGGGTAATAAACTTCCTTCACTTCAGTTTTAACGCCGAAGTTGCGGGCTCTTTATCGCCCCAACCTTTCATTCACAGGGTGAGTGACAGCGATGACCTGGCGGTGTCCGAAAGCGAGGTCGGAAAACTTGCCGTCAACATCGAGAAAGAAATGTTCAACTTGTTCCTCAACACGGACAACAAGTATAAGAATAAGTACAGATCGATCATGTTCAATTTGAAAGACCCTAAAAACAAGGTTAGTGATTTAAGGATTCACCTAGGCCGTGTTCCCCCGTTACAAGGCTTTATCTATTATGCATGTTGGAAATTTTCAATTTATTCAATTTATACGATTTATTTAGATGACTCCCAAGCAAATTATACTGTCTCTCCAGTATGAATATCGTCTCTACCTCTGAAAACGTAAAATCATTGCTTGATGATCAAATGCCTTTTAGTGCCAATTTAAACTTTACAAAATAATGTTGACTTTCTTTCTTATTGATTTTAAGTAGCTGGCACCCTTTGGCTGTATACTGTTATTTGTCTGGTATTATACTGTTATTTGTCTGGTATTATACTGGTATTTTGTAGTGAAAATCTGTTTTGGGCTTTTTCCAGGGTTTGTTCTATCGCGTCATTGGGGGCGAGGTGACTCCCTTCAAACTGGTGAGGTTGAGTCCCGAGGAGCTTCTGTCCAGGGAGATCTCAGAGTGGAGACTGAGGGAGACGGTGGAGGTAGGCCGCTTGTTCCTGGGTCTGTTCTGTGTTAGACCCTGAGGGTTGTATCGATGGACGGGAGTGGTCCTGTCTCTGGAGGTGCTGACTCCCTCCTGGCCGTTTCTCAGCAGGTCCTGGAGCCCAGCGTGAAGCCTCCGTCTGGGGCGCCGAAGCTGGAGAGAGCCCCCGATGTGGGTATGGAGGACTCTCCTCCCATGTCTGATGGAGACGTATGTACCGCCGTCACCTCCCCGTCGCCTCGCATGGCTTCTACAGCAGTAAGTGGTGGCTCTCTCTGTCTCTGTCTCACTCTCTCATTCTGGTTCTGTGTTCCCACGCTCCACCCATCTCATGTCACCTCCAGCTCTCTGTCTCTCTCTCATTCTGGTTCTGCGCTCCACCCATCTCATGTCACCTCCAGCTCTCTGTCTCTCTCATTCTGGTTCTGCGCTCCTGCGCTCCACCCATCTCATGTCACCTCCAGCTCTCTGTCTCTCTCTCATTCTGGTTCTGCGCTCCCACGCTCCACCCATCTCATGTCACCTCCAGCTCTCTGTCTCTCTCTCATTCTGGTTCTGCGCTCCCACGCTCCACCCAT
>JAOYSI010069143.1:0-22468 GCA_025775065.1 Hiodon alosoides
TATACACCTGTGGCAATGGGACTGAATGAAGCACCTGAATTCAATGATTAAGAGGTGTGGCCCAATACTTTTGTCCATATAGTGTTTGTGTGTGTGTACATCTACTGTATGCCTGAGTGACCCTGAGTGAACAACTCAAACAAACTTTTGATAGTTATTTAATTTATTTATTATGCAACACCCAATGCCCCCGTGTAAAAATAATTATCGCCCTCTTAGATTAAATGCCACCATTTGCAGCAATAACTGGAACGAAACGCTTCCTGTAGCTATTAATTACTCTCTCTCAGTGACATGGAGGAGTTTTGCCCCACTTCTCCTTGGAGATTTGCTTCAACGCGGTGGGTTTTTGAGTTTTTTCATGAAACTTTAAATTTCTAGCTCTTCGACCATTGTAATGTAGACTTGCTTGTGTGTTTCCGATCATTGTCTTGCTGCATGACTAAGCTGTACATCTGCTTAAACTAACAAACATGTGGCCTGGCATTTTCCTGGTAAATTATCTAAGACGCAGCAGAATCTGTGTTTTCTTGATGCTGCATAGCATTCCCCAATCATGCTTGATACCTTTGAAATAAGGTTCTTACTATGGAATGCAGTGTTTGGTTTTCACCAGACATATTGGGCCATAAAGGTCCATTTTTGACTCATCTGTCCATAGAACTTTGTTCCAATACTCTTGAGGATTGTTCAGCTGCTTTTTGGCAAAGTTGAGACAAGTATTCACATTATTCTTGGTGAGCAGTGGTTTCCGCCATTCTACTATTCTAAATGAATCCCATTTTTTCCCTACTTTTTTGTCTTTCTGAAAGTGGAGTTATGAGCACTGACCATTGGCGTGATAGGGTTGTAGATCCCTTGATGTTAGTCCACCATTCCCAACCTTTTCCTTTTCCTGGAAACTACATCATTATTGAAAGCGTTGGCTGACCACAACAAAACCAAGCCATTTATACATTTTTAACATAGGCTACGGCTAACAGGGGTGTCAAAGTTATGTATCAAGGGATAAAAAACAAAAAAAACAGTGATTTGTTATAGTTAATTATGCTTACTCACAAATATATTGCACTCGTCACAGTAGATTTACCTGCAGTAGGCTTACCAGTGGGGAAAAGAGAATACTTACCTAATGAGAAGGTTGCTGTTGTTTTGCAGACTTCTAACCCTCGATGTCAGGTTGCAGCAATGACAGTAGCAATCAAAGATCAGGATCAACGTTAAGTTTATTCCGATATTTTGTATTTTTTGCGACAGGTGCTGAAATACAGTTTCACAAATTTAGGGCGTGAAGAAATGCATCAGACGTGTTATGGCCTTGTTGGACAGAACAACATTAAGCCTGAAGTCTGTGAGATATTATTAGTTCTTGCTACTTGCAAATTCTTTGAGCTTGTTTTCAAAAAAATTACTTGGCTTGGACATCTCAAGATATTGTCAAAGGTTAGCTGGCATTAAGCTTTCGTTCGACAGAATATTATAGCACAGGTCACACACTGTTAAGTCTCAGTTCCAGTGGAAGTTTAACCCAGTATTAAGTATTTACTGCTGTATTTTCCCCACACTCTTTGCTTACTTTTCTTGAACTGAGATTCATTTGCTGATGTCTCACTACTGTTTTGACCATCTGTCTCTTTTCTCTTGAGTGTGCCAGATAAAAGCCACCAATCCATTTTTAGATTTGTATGTTTTAACCGCCAATTTCTTTTTTTTTCTGACCGCCAAATGTGCAAAAGGCATCGATTCACATATATGTTATGCAAAGGCACTATTATTTAATTCTTTTCAAGCAAAGACGTTTTCGCAAATAACAATCTAACATTGAGCACTGAACTTAAGAATCTGCTCTTCTAGGGTTCTTTGTGACTCCATGGACAATTTTATGCCTTTTATGGTTTTGGCAGGACAGCCACTCCTTCTCAGTTCGGACAATATGGCTCTGATCGTAGTTTGATGAAGCCCCAGAAATGGCTTTAGAAAATGCCTTAGAAATGGCTTTGTCACCCTTTCCCAACATAACGTAAGATTCCTACTAAATTAATTAGTTGGACACAAAAGCAATTTTGTCTAACCTACAGGGAACAACACGGAAACACCAATCAATATATTGACTACTTATGACCTAATAAGGTGTTGAAGCACCCTTTGCTTTCAGAACATTTTCAATCCATCTTGGAAAAGTATCATACAAGTTTTGTGGGATATCGGACCATACCAGCAGCGGAAGGAAAGCCTTCAGGTCCTTGATAGATAAAGGAGGTGGGAAATCTACTCCACAATCTACATAACTTACCATAACTTCCCAAAAAGATTCAATAGTCTTCAATTCTGGTGATTGGGGAAGCCATGTAAGGTGTTGGACTTCATCCTGTTGTTCATAAATACATTCTTGAATCAATTTAGAGGGGTGTATCGGGGCCTTATCATCTTGGAATATGACATCTTAAGGAAACAATTTTTGCATCATAGGGTGCACCTGGGTTGCCTAAAATGTCTTTGAATACAAAGGCTTCCTTTGGCTTTCTCCAAACATCAACCCGTTGTGTTTTTTTGTTTGTTTGTTTGTTTTTTTGGTTCACAGAGGCGTATGTTCGGTTCAAGAGTGATTTTTGTGGTTTTTAAGCAACCATCCTGTTGATGCACCTGCAATTCAAGCACCAACTATTCAGTCTCTTTCAAAATCTGTTTAAGCTCCCATTGTGTCCTGAGAAGTTACGCGCACACACACCCGCACCACTATTTGCCACCATCAGTGTATGAATCACTCAACTGGTGAATGATTCTGCCTAGTAATCAATACACATAAGCGAGGTGATTCAATGTAGCCATCATATTGTTGCGTCTGGACAACACAAAGGTGCACAAAACACATGATAAGGCATGATAAAATCAATTTCCAATACCAACGGACAAATTCACAGAGAGATATAGACAAACACGCACTCCTCTGTTTACCCACAGTAAGTGAACACATATCACACAGCGACCTACCAAGGCATGGAGTGCACCTCTCACTACAGTTTGTCTGTAGGACTTGAAATAAGTATTAGGCAAAGCTCTAAAGGCCCAGTTTGTTGACTATAACAGGGGGAGGAGAAGATATTCTGAGCAGGGAGCGTAGGAACAGCTTTGGGGAGGGAGGAAGCAAGGATGTTTTTAATTGAGAGGGAGATAATCGGAGGGGGGGGCGGCAATCTTCAGAGGCCAATTAATCCAGAATACAAAGCAGCCGCGCAATCTGCTCAGGTTTCAGTTGGGGCATCCACTCACCCCCTCCGTTTCTGTGTGGCGTCGAGGATCAAATTAATTATACTGCTCTGTTTTCCCCCAACTACCGGTCGGTCTCCCAGCTGGCATGAGTCGTGAGGCCTCTGCCCATGCTCCGCAGCGTGGAGGCGCTGCATGTAAATGCACTTGGCCGACTTTGTCGGGGCAGGCGACGCTGCCAGTCGAGGCCAACGTGTTTGCACAAGCATGCCGTGCTCTGTCTGCCAGCTCTAACCACCCACGCTACTTAGCCAGGGCGCCTACTGCCAGGGACACCTGGGCGTGATGAACACAAACACGCACACACAAAAGGAGACTCGACAATGGACAGACACACACAAAGAGTCCTGCACACAGGCATGCACAGCTAATCGCATGAAAACACATGCTTAGAAACACCCTGACACATATTTGGTTTGCATACACAGGTGCACGCATTTTCTTTTAAAACAATTAATTACAGTTTCTTTTCACCTAAGTTGAATCTGCAGCAGAAGTTTGTATTTGATAGTTCTCTCTAGATTTCTCCTTTAGTCCTATTTAATGGCACATCCCACTACCCCCAATGTAGTTCTGCCTGTAAAGCTGTTTCTCCATAGAAATAACACCTTGTCCTTAACAGTCTGGGTTGCAAGCTGTCAGCAAAAATGTTAGTTCAGCCCCAGCTAGACTAAACAACAAGCATTATGTGGTTGCCCGCATCCTTTGCAACTACAACAAGCGTGTTTCCTCGATTCTCATTGCATGGGCAATTATTCAATAACCCCCCCACTCCCCATAGTGGCAGCCTTCGAGCTCCAAACTTCTGAGAGACTCTCCAAAGCATGGCTAAGTGAAAGGGACCCTCCAGATGTGCACCGCTCTTTAGGAATATAGCCACAAGCACGGTTCCAAATCTCCCATAATTTAATTATACTTTTCTCAGGTCCTGTGTTTACCACTGTTGGTCCGCTAGTTGCTAGGGTGATGATGAACAATGTCTTTTCTTTTTCTTTTTCCACACTGCCATACTTCTACCTTGTCTGTTTCGTGTGTCTCGACAGCTTACCTTATTGGATCGGTTTACATTTGTCTTTCACATTCAACAAATTGTTTCGAATGGAACCAATTGTCTGGGATGATGTCATGTGTAAAAATGCAGACAGTCCCCATCACTTGCAAATGGGTTCCGAGAGTGTCGAAAAATGTTTTTTCACACCCTCACCTGCTTGCCAAGCAAGTCCTTGGATGGGACACAGGTGGCCGTGTGAACCTGAGTAACCTGTACCTTTCACACGGATCTCCATGTCACCCCTTAATCACTTCCACAAAGCTCTCAAGATCACTTCCACAGATTCAAACATGCTTCTGTCATGACTTTTTATAAATCTGGGGCCTAATGTATCAAGCTGCTGAGAGTGAATGAGAGTCTTAACTTCAAGAAAATTATTCCTACACTCAGTCACAAGAATTAAAGTGATTTATCAAAATTCTTTAATCTTCGGAGAACTCCTAACTTGTCGGGTATTTAAGTGACCCCCCCAAGCTCTTCTAACTGAGTTGTCCTGCAATTTTCCCAGTCGTTAAATGGTTACACTGGAAGGCCCCAGTATACCCAGTACACCACCTCTGCTGCCCCGCTCCGTTCCTTGCACATTATAATGAAACAGTGGCACACGGTACATTCGTTATTAATTAAACTACAAACACAAAAGACGCTAAAATACAATACCAGCCAGCTGTCTGTAGCCTTCTTAAATGCTGTAATTTCTTGCCTTGTCTTAGACGGTAGAACCACCTTTCCTGGCATTCGTCTCGAATGAGGACAGTGAAAGGCTGCGTTTATTCTCCGAGATAACTCTCAACACCTCCTTTTCGTCACAGCTTGTCATGGTAGGCCTAATTTTCCCTTTTATTATAGCTTTGCGCTCATTAACTAACTCAACCAACATTAGGCTTCCAGTTGAATTTCTTTGTTGAGAATCCATGTATAATGAAAAATGTCTGAAATGGCCTTTTGAAGCGCAATTGAAGTTGGTTGTGAAGTTAGAGTCTATTTGCAATTTAATAAATCCTCACTTGTCCTTTGATCAGTTGCTCAAGTTAAGTCACCACCATAACCAACGACATGAAACCAATCTACATAATTAATGTCCTAATTTAACAAGTTGTGGAACGTTTAAAAAGCGGAAACATTTTTTTAATATCACAATGTAATTATGCCACATTTTTACAAATCTATTTAACGGTGATGAGGAACGTGATGAGAAACACCACACTTCATCACAAACCTTTATTAGCGGTACCTCGCAAATTTGCAAAAACTAGCTGAGATCAACTCAAAGCCGGTGTGAGCTCCTTAATTAACTTGTACTGGCAGCTTATAGCAAACAACTTTTTTACTTATTAAATCCACTTTTAATGGATTTGTAAGGCGCTTTGATACATACCAGCACAGAAAACATTTTACTGGTAACAATATATCATATTGTAATTAGATAGTATTGTATAGTTATAGAATGCTGTACATGCAGAAATGTGTGCTGGTGCTCATTTTCCCCTTTTCAGTTTTCCTAGGGTAAATATTGTTCTTTCCAAAATTGTCATTTATCAGAAACAAGGGGGATTGGAATTCTAGTCCTTCAATCTATTCAGAAATCCATACGTTATGTATGCATGTTCACAAAAATGCCCACATGCAGACTGGCCAATAGGCACTGAAAAACTGACACACGCACACACACACACACACACACACACACTCTCTCTCTCTCTCTCTCTCTCTCTCTCTCTCTCTCTCTCTCTCTCTCTCTCTCTCTCTCTCTCACAGTATCTCCTCGGCAAGAATGGAAATGTAAATTTGTGAGGATTATCCAATTTTGCTGCTGCTGCTGGGTGTTTAATTTGAGAATCTAAGACCTCATTATCTGCCTTGCAGCCCCTCTCTGCGCCTTCCTGCCGGGATAGATGGGGAAAATTAAGTGCCAAGATGAAGTCCACATGAAAGGTGAATCCAAGAGCCACAGACAATCCTGGAGGCGGGTGGGGGATAGAAGGGGTAGTGGCATTTCTTTGTCAATAATAAATTAAACCAGCATCATGCATTGCCAAGTTGGGGGAAACTATTTGGCCACTCATACCTCTGCCTTCTCCCCTTGAAACTCACAGATTTTCTCAGAAGGGGTGTGCAAACCAGGGCTTTGCTTCTACTTGTGCATCTTGTGGGTGCACTACCAGGAGGACCGTTATATAGGTGCTTATTCAGAAGGCCTCTCAGATAGATCCCCTAATGTATGGCACTGAGGAGGCCGTAGGCCACAAAGGCTTGACCGTGGACGGCATGCCAGATTATGCCTGTCATAAAGGGAAGGTGTGGTGGGGCGAAGTGGGGGAGGAGAAGTCAGAGTGGTGGTGGGTCAGCGAGGTGTGCTGGGCGGGGGCCCTCATTAGAGCGGAGCATGGGCTTCCCATCTGAGATATGTATGATTCATGCCGAGTCGGGCCAAAACGTGAGGGGCCAGGCAATGGCTGAGGAGATCAGAGCCTCTTGTTTTGGGGAACAGACACAGTACATGCTCAAAGTGCAGCTTTCAATTGCAGGGGTTGAAGCTATCAAGGGTTAAGAAGCCCCTTCTTCTCTGCTCTCTTCTCCTCTTCATCCTTGTTTCTTTTGGTTTCAATCAAGAAGCTTGCAGGTCCCCCGTGTGCATTTCTGTTTTTTAAAACGATCCCTTCGCCACCCAGGCTGCGCCTTCCCATCATTGTGAGCCATCAGGCGACACAGGGCAGGAGTTCAGATTCATCGTGACCATGGCCGGCGTAAAGATGGGCAGGGAATCATTAATATTGGGTACACCTACTTCAGGAGCTCATAATGGGAATTCAGTAAACGAAGACCGCACAAGATAATTATAATGTTTGAAATCCCATACTGAAGAATTGTCAATGCAAAAGTATTTGATCTCATGTTAATGGAGTTTGTTGGCAAGTGCATTTACGTTCTGATGGATTGTAATAAGTCTGGAGTATTTTTCTTTTCCTGAATTGTGGTTATTAAAAATCCAAAAACATCAAAGCAGTGAATTTTAAACCTGCTTCTCGTGTGCTGTGCTATCCAACTCTCTTTGAATTACAAACACTGCCATAAATTAAAACAGTTAACAGATTAGTTCAGCTTAGTTTTATCTACATTAAAAAGGCAGTTAGATCCTCCAGGATCAGATCTGGAAAGTCACCCATGAAGAACACAATCTCAACCGGTTTTGCAAAACTTCTTTTTTTAGAAGACTCTAAGAAACCAAAAATGGGAAAAACTTATTTTTTTGTTTGTTTTTAATTACCTCGTGTGGACAGTAGGAAAACATGTTTTGAGTATTGAGTTTTCCTCAGTGCTGAGAAGAACCACGCTTACAGATGCTGAAACTGAAAAACAAATCTTTATATTATTCTAAGACAATTTGCAGTAAAGACTTATTTGCATTATCTTTTGAGCCTTAATGTTTAAGGTCAAATGTCGGTTTTAGCCAACTATGCTGCCGTTTCGCATGAAAATGTTCTCAAATACCTTTCGCAGAAACGTAAAAAAAAATGTTTTTTACCCATGGGAATTTGGAGCCTCCTCTGCTTTTTCTAAAAGACTAATGATCACCAGTGGACAACTTTCATATTTCTCACTTTTTCATGGAAATAGTGATAATGACTTTAACAGTGTCACACTGCCAAGCGTAGATTTTGTGTAAAATGCAGTCGTAATAAATGCCAATGCGTTAAAGCACAGAAACATAACTCAGCAGTCACTTTGCCCCTTGCTGTGGGAATTGTCTCCTTTCTCTTTAAGAACTGAACACAGAGGAAGTCCATGCCCTTAGCGTCTTACCCACCCCTGCAGTGGTGATCAATCTTAATCGTCTGGATCAAAACGCCAATAAAATATTTACCTTGGCACGGGGGGAGTGGCCCTGCACCATCAGCTCAGGGTTGGGGGCACATCCAGCGCCTTTCTCACTCTCTTGCTTTGTTCACCCGGTGAAGGTGAATTTGAAGTCTATAAATGAAAGATTTTTTTTTGAGGGGGTGGGTTGCCTAGATTTGGGGAAGTGTGCATGAAGTTGTGTGTTGATTCCTGCACGATTCCTATACCCAGCTCGACATGCACTTTCTCGATTGTCCAAAGAGCGGTTCTGACTGACCTGTTACATGTGCTTCTACTCCAGCTCTCCGCTTGAAATAGGGTTTAAGGTGAGTTTGTTGTTTTGTCAGAAAGTTTGTCACAAAGTCACAAATTTCGTTATGGTCGCTGTGGTGACACCTCTGGCCATTTGCGGATTGCGGGTTATAGGACATTACTCCCCTCCACTCCGACTGTAGAGGACACAGCGTGTTTGACAGCCGCCCCGTCTTTCTCTCCCTCCCGCTCTCATTGGCAATGCAGCTGGTGTTGCCTGCGCCGCAGACCTCAGCACTGGAAACACCCAGCAGACAAGAAAAATGACGGCAGGCACAATCTCATTTTCTGAGGGGCTGCAAGTCAGCCAGGAAATGGCTATTATTCCATCGACACTGTCGGTATTAAGTTATTTCCTTTCTAAATACGAGAATGTTCATGAATATCTATTGAGTTCCAGGTGCAGGCGCCAGGGTGGCAGTACGGCTGGCTGATTGTAGCTCTATATTCCGCCGCGTACACCCTCAGTCTGAGATTGAAGCGAAAGACAATGGTATTCGAAATTGGTTAATAAATCCTTAGACTGAGCCTCTTTGAAGGCAACTGCCAGCTCATTTCTTTTTTAAGAGGGATAAAAAGGAGTCTGGTTTAACCTGTGCATGTCCGAGGATGCCCTCCTCCCGTAGGATGTAAGAGGATTCAAACCGCCTCTCGGACATTTCGAGCACTTCCTTTTTTCTGAGGGACAAGCCGTCAGTGTACCCTGCATTCACAGGTACTTACACGGTCTTTGTGGCGCATCAATAATTCAGGTAAATAAGATCATAAATAACCAGCCCCCGGAGTGAGTTCATATGCAGCTGACACCTATTTGCTCTGCCTTCCGCACATGCCTGCATTGACCTGTTATTGAGTATAATGCTTATTCATTATGAATTAGAGTTGGCTCACAGGGCTTGATACGGAATAACGGCCACAGCATCCAGCTGAGAATTCGAGAGGCCATCGCTCACTGACGCTTGCACACACACACACGCGCGCGCCGCCAAGCCCACTGTGGAGGAGGCCTAGGTCTGCGTTGAGGAGAAGACGTTGAGGAGAAGTTGATGACTGCGCTGGATCACAAATTAAATTATTGATCGTCGGATTACCAAACCATCCAAAATTCTTGGGAAAAAGTGAGAATGGCTGTTCAGAGTGTAAAATGACAAGTATCCCTCAAAGTTAAAGTGTATCTTCTTCTTCTTTCTTTTTAATTTCTTACAATACCCAAAAGCAATTGGTTATTTTACTGTTATGTCTCTAACATACTGTGCCATGTTTATTAAGTAGTGAAGCAAGTCTACTCTCCACAAAAGACATTCTGAATGGGTGGGTCAGTAGACATTGTCATCTATGAGTGGGTGAGGAATACACTTGTAATGCGGCCTACTGAAGTCTACTGAAAAAAAGAAAAGAGAGCAGTCAATTAAAAAAAAGGTCAAACAATGAAAGTATAAAGGAAAGGCCAGGGATTTGCAAGTGCAAAAGAGTGTTAAAGTAGAATACTTGCATGTCACCATACAACGGACAGAGTGCATAAAGGTACCGTTCAAAAAACCTATGCTTTTTAACTATTCTTTTTAATGAATCAGTAGCTGTCGATGTAATTTAGATGCTCATACTTACATGGTAAAAATGGTTATTTTCACTAATCATCATACAGTATAAAACACTGAGACAACAAAGCTCCCTTCCACCTCTAAATCCCTACTATAACCATTGCTCACTGAACAGGAAGGACGATAGCTATGTTCTTTTGTTGATATTTGGGTGTCAGTATATCTCTTCTGGTGGCTGTGACACAAGCAAAAAGCACGGAATCCGTTCGGAGATTGCTTTTCAGATTGAGTTTTTCCCTCACGTTTTCATACCCTAGTCTGATATAACTGTCTTCTCCAACCCCCTCTCCCCCCCACAATCGAAGAATGATTTAACATGCTGGATGCTGGGGGTTAAGTGTCACCCAGCAATTTCTCTACCCCTATTTCCTCAATGTCTTTAACCATTTTTCTTTTTTCCTCTTCATCCTCCTCTGCTGTGTTTCTAAAGGACAGCCTTAGGTTTTTACTGTTGCTAGATCTAATTCCCAATATATACAGCACCTTAAGGGATTGCGGTGAAAATTAAACACATGGCTGAATGGTGGCTTGAGTGCACCACAAAGCCCCCTTTAAAATGTTTAGACTTAAAAAAAAATACCTACAAGGCAGCAAAACAAAAAAAAAAATACAAAGGTTTCAATACTGTGATGAACTGAGGGGAGTAGTAGTGGAATGGAGATGGCCAAATGTGGACACCTGCTCGTCAAACATCTCATTCCAAAATCATGGGCATTAATATACAGTTGGTCCCCTCGCCCCACTAGATGTTGGGACATTTCTGCAGGCACTTGCTTCTATGTTCCAGGCGTGAATGTGCTTGGATTATTGGACAGGGAGTAAAGGGGCAAGATACTATAGTAGCCGTATAGCCTAATGAATATCCGCAATGGTCACGTCTAAGAGACCGCTGTGCCGGGCTAAGATGGCTGCTAAGAGGCCCCTAAATTTCCAGGCCAGTATAAAAATTAGATCACACCAGAGTAATGTCTACACCCAATGTCCAGGCCAGGGGAGGAAGTGAGGTTATGAGGCACAGTGAAAGGGCCCCATTCTCCCATGCACAACCCCCCCATCCCCACCTCCTAGCCCCACAACACCACACCCCCTTCTCTTCTGAATACTGCCTGCGTCTCGGCTGCAGGCTCAGTCAAGCATGGCTGGAGTTCCCATGCCTCATTTACCCAATATAGTTTTCTAACTGTCTGAGAAGGGTGGTGGGGGAGGGGGGCATTCGTCCAGCCCTGATACATTGTGCATGGAAAAAGCCTGTAATATTGGCTTAAAGAGGCAGAGGCAAGGAGAAATCTGTTTGTGTGAGGCATTACATTTAGCAAGGTAATGGGACAGAACAAAAGCCGTCGTTTTTTTCAGAGACCCCAAATGCATATATAATTCACTCTCCACTGTTGTCAATGCTACGGTCAACAAAGAGAGTGTAAGTGTGCAGTCACACCATGGCCAAGGACTTTTATTATGTTCTGAAGCCATTCTTCAGTTTAGTATCTTTGTTTTGTAGCATACTGACCTTCCTCCACTTTCAAGTAGACCGTGTCACATTATTTTCATTATGTCCCCATCGTCCCTGTAAGTCAACAGCAGTCACCGCAGACTGGCGCACGGATGCCTGGCAGAGGTCAGATGCCGTCTCTGAGTACTCCCTGAAACCTGAACGCGAGAGGATCACGTGGGAGAACATGTCCGTGGAGGTCCCCAGCTGAGGGAGGGTAGGTGTGAAGTGAGCTGCCGCTCAGGGCACGGGCACCTGTCACAAGCAGTGCGGGGGAATGTGAACGCAGCCCTGCGCTCACTCCGTTTCCACCTGCCCGGCAGCTGGCGCCTGGAGTTTGCCACATGAGTGACTGCTAGATGTGAAGGATGATCTGCGTAATAGGAAGTGGCACGGTGATTAGTCTGGTTATGAGACACAGGGGGCAGCCAAGAATCAGACCCTGGGGACGTGCGTCTGAGAGGCCAGAACACCTGCAATCAAGGTGCCTCATGGGTAACTTAGAGTAATCTTGTAAGCCATACCTGCTACTGGGAAGAGTGTGTTCAGGACGTTAAAGATTTCTAGTAGGATTTGGAATAGAAATTAGAACTTAGACGCATATTGGCTAATTCATTTTCAAGTAAATATTGCTTGAAAAAAACTGATTGTGATTGTAACAATTAGAAAATTAGAATTTTCTTTAATGACATTTAGTTAATTATATTCAGTTGTTTGCAGTTGTATAAATAACATTTTCATCAGTATTGCAACTGTTCAGAGCAAGATAGTACGAGAAAGAAGCTGTATAATTAATAATTTGCTTAGTTTCGATAAAATGATTAGTTTATTTTCATGGTCATGAGTCTGGAAATTAACACCAAGGCATTTCACCCGTTAATTATTGCAACCTCTAGAAAGGGAGTTTTCTCCCATGAACTAATTTACAACCAGCAGGTATGTTTTTAGCTACTCCTCAATATTCCATGTAGGATAATGTGAGCCATCCAGTTTTAATACTACCTTTGTATGAGGCTGGAGAGAACATTAGGGCTCTAAGGAAGCGCAAATTGTGCACATCGCCCAAGGCTCCCAAAATTTTGTCAAACTATCAAACAACTCATTATTGGAAGAGGTTGAATATTTGCAGTGCCCTGTTAGTCCTCCATCTTGTTCAGAGAAGGATAGTGAAGTTGCCAAGTGGATTATTTATTTATTGGTTGGGGTTGACATGACCAAATGCCAATAATGTTACTTAGGAAAGAAAGGAAGTTTCTTCTAAATCATGGCTAGCCCTGCTTCTCTGTAATCAGCTCCCGATGTTGATGAAATGATACAAAGCATTTACTTAAGTTCTCTCTCGTGTTTGTGAACAAAAATTGCTCAAGTTTTAGTGAGCCAATGTAGCATCCATTTATATCCATGTATATTCATAAATAACAAATAATAGTAATCAATTTGTTCCATACTTGAAATCCTCAGTAAATAAATGTATGCAAACTAATTTCCCTTTGGTCCAGGTCAAAGCTAATCTGGTCGCAAAGTTTTTGGTTCCACCCCCCAACCCTACAAAGTAGTTCCCCACTGGCGGCCGTTACTCATAATTCTATCAAAGTCATGATGAACAAACACCATTGTACAACATGCATACATATGTCAATACAAATGTTGATGAATAAGCAGTAAAATACTATCACTGCATATGAAACCATATATGTAGTGAGGGGGTATACTGGGCTGACAGCCATTCAGAAACAGTGGCATCCGGCCCCAGCGGATCAGTTTGAAATGGCTAGCTTGCTAGGCAGCGGATCAGAGCAGTAGTGGGGGTGGTGCCTGTAGACTGATATTTATAGCAATTGATATTTCTGCGGGGAGGGGGCGGGTGGGGGACGTTGCAGACTCTCCTTGATCCATGCACACGCACGGTTAGACGCTTTCATATAAAACCTTTGAACTTACAGCCCGAAACAGCCTTAACAGGAGATTAAAATGCCAGGATGTGTCAACTAGGAATAAACAAGTTTAAAATTGGATTGCGGAAAGGGGCTGGTCGTCTCATGGTACAGAGCACCGTTTCTCTTGTGCAATGATTAATCTGATCGCACATTCACAGACAGTTCTAGTTAAATTTGTGCATCAAAAGTAACTTGTATTTCTCGACACAAAACGATTCCTCTGTTGCGCACGCATGGATTGTGTTTCAAGGCGCTCACCTTGTCTTATAAAGCAGCTCTTAGCAGTGGCAAATAACAAATGTGATGCTCTGATGGGAGAAAAAGTAGGGTGCACAGCTTTAATTAAATCTCCGGGGCAGTAAGTCACAGTCCCTCTGCTCCTAGGTGACGTCCCAGAGAGCTGTTCATCAGACTATGCGACCTCTCGAACTTTTTAGCCCTGTTTTTAATTACGACCAAGGAAGCCACCATGGCTGCAGAGACACTATTACTCCAAAACAGCCATTAATTGTCCAAGATCACGGGGGGGAATTGTCTTAAAAACAAATCCTGTGAAACAAAGGAGCCGTTTGTTCTGCAAAGGGAAATAAATCTGATTCATCGGTACTACTGTTCCACAGGACACATTCTAACAAGAAGACAGTGGGGCAGAAAGATCAAATAGGTGCCACACTTCCATTTGCTGGAGCACAAGGGATGGCTTGGGCACCCGCCATCTTCCCTTATTTCCGGTGGTGGGTGCCAGGCCAATGCCACTGAAATACCAGCCACCGAATCTGGGTTAAACACCGCACTCCGACCTGGTGCCTTGACCTGTGGTACCTGACCTCTGGGACACTACCATCACCGACAACAGGAGGTAACACTGTCGGAAAATACCTCAGTGGCGCCAATTCAGAACATTCCTGTTCTGTCAACGCAACAAAGACCAGTTCCATGGGACATAAGCTGTTTTTTTTTGGATGGCTGCATCTGGTATTTTTTCGTCAATTTCTTTTATTCCAAAGAATTCATGTGGCTGACATGAAAGATCAGAGAAACATTCAATCTTCATCTATTTATCACAAGTGTCCCAAAACATCAGCCTTTTTCAGGTATGTTTACAGGGGACATATCTCTGCAAACTACAATGCTAAATGGGGTCTCGGAAACAAAAGAAAATATGTACTCCAGTTAAATATAGACTAATCCCTGCCAACATTCAGGAGTGGATTCCCAAATTGCATTTTCAATTAAATACTATAGCTTTTTTTTATAAGTTGATTAAATATTAAGTTGTCATTCTGTTCGTGAGCTAATTAAAACTTTTAACCTGGGGTCCCACTCGACTTATAAGACAGGGTTTTGTATTTAATTAGGCACAAGGCAGACAGTGAGTGTGAGGGAGTATGGAGGTTATGTGGATCTCTGCAAAAACCATTTCATTTAGTTAGACAAAGTGAAATCCTTTGTCATTTAACTGTTTAACTCTCAATCATCCCTGAACCTGAAAGCACAACTGGAAGATTTCCTTGTATTTTTTACAATATATATTGACAATTAATACTTCAATTAAAATGTGAATAGTTGAAAAGTATTAGTATTTTGTAACTTCCCATAGTATGGTGCAATACTTTTCCATAAATATTCTATACTATTGTACAGTTCCCCATTTCTGGTCATTCCTCCTTTGGACTTTTTTCCAAGTCCAAATACAGCTACTGTGGAAGCAGGACTGCGTAAAACAGTAAAACAAAGATGACTGGGATTTGGGTGTCATCGTAGTAGGGAGGTACTCAACTGAGGACAAAGCCTTGGAAGAGATCAGATGGGGAATTACTTGTAAATTCACATATACATGAATCCCTCTGAACATGTGGTACCATCAGGTTTGCCTTGCGTTGTGTTAGGTCCAGGGTTTAAACCCTAAGGCTACATCAAAACAAAGGCAATCATTGAAATGCCTGAACTGATCCTGCTGTGGTTGCATGATCAAAGAAAGGGTCTATAGAACATCTCTTAAACCCGACTGGAGCAATGAGTGGGAAGATTACCTCATGGGAAAGAGTTTTTCTCCTATTTTTGAGAGGTGTGAAAAATCTGAATCTCCCTCTTCGTTCATTGCCCTTCATGTTTATCTCTCTCTCTCTCTCTCTCTCTCTCTCTCTCTCTCTCTCTCTCTCTCTCTCTCTCTCTCTCTCTCTCCCTCTCTCTCTAACTCTAACTCTCTTCACTTCACTTTACTTAAGGACATGTGTAAGCCCTCGGTGAGATGGGATCAAGGCGTTCCTCTTCAGTGCACCCAACCGATACCTAATTTAATTTTCTTCCAGGAGGCTTTAGAGCGATTAGCCCAGCCCACAGGGCAGAAGGACGGGGTTGGCGGGGGGGTGGTGGCTTCCGTCTCCGGGGAGGAGTCAAAGGTGATGCCCATTGCTGCAGTGAATGTGTTTGTGTGTAACTGCATGTGTTCGGCAGAAGGGATGGGAATCAGCATGGACGATACAGTATTATCACGATACCTGGGCACCAATATGCTATGGATTGCGATACTGCACGTATTGCGACTCAATGTTGCGATTTCTTGTCTTGTGATTTTTGCTTGCTTTTCTTTTGCACTGGCCCATAAAAAAACTGTTAAATCACGCTTGTAAAGACACATACTGCCATGAAAAATATAATCAAACCATGAGGCATTCGCTGAACTTTTTTAATTTAAGCCACTGAGGACATTCAACTTCAGTGAGCATGACTTTAAAAGTGCTGAGCAGCAAAAATGTACAATTAGCATCCTATTTCATTGAGCTCCTAATACAAGCTGCCTTTGTAGTGCATGAATTGCATTACATTTGAAAAATAAAGTTCTAAGTATTAATAAAAGACCAAGACTATATGGACAAAAGTATTGGGACACCTACACATTACACCTACAGGAGCTTTTATGACATCCCATTCTAAATCCATAGGCATTACTATCGAGTTGGTCCCCCCTTTGCAGCTATAACAGCTTCCACTCTACTGGGAAGGCTTTCTACAAGATTTTGGTTTGTCTGTTGGAATTTTTGCCCATTCTTCCTGAAGAGGATTTGTGAGGTCAGACACTGATGTTGGACAAGAGGGCCTGGCTCGCAATCTCTGTTCTAGTTCATCCACAAGGTGTTCGATAGGGTTGAGGTCAGGGTTCTATGCAGGCCAGCCAAGTTCTTCCCTCCTTCACCAAACTTTACAGTTGGCACAATGCAGTCAGGCACGAAACATTCTCCTGGCATTCACCAAACCCAGACTCGTCCATCAGACTGCCAGATAGAGAAGCGTGATTCGTCACTCCACAGAACACGTTTCCACAGCTCCAGAGTCCAGTGGCGGCGTGCTTTACACCACTCCATCAGACGCTTGGCATTGTGCTTGGTGCTGTAAGGCTTGCATACAGCTGCTCACCATGGAAACCCATGCCATGAAGCTCCCGGCGCACAGTTTTTTTACTGATGTTAATGCCAGAGGAGGTTTGGAACTCTGCAGTTATTGAGTCAGCAGAGCTTTGACGACTTTTACGCACTCGGCGACCCCACTCTGTAACTTTACGTGGTCTGCCACTTCGTGGCTGAGTTGCTGTGGTTCCTAAACACTTCCACTTTGCAATAATACCACTTACAGTTGATTGTGGAATATCTAGGAGGTAAGAAATTTCACGAACTGACTTGTTGCAATGGTGGCAACCGTTGTGTGAGAATTCAGTGAGCTCTTTTGAACGACCCATTCTATCACAAATGTTTGTAAAGGCAGACTGCAGGGCTTGATTTTATACACCTGTGGCAATGGGACTGAATGAAACACCTGAATTCAATGATTAAGAGGTGTGTCCCAATATTACGGACAGTAACCTGCTGATGTTGGGAGCTTCTTTTTTGGAAATAATACATTTTTTAAAGGAAATTGGATTTTTTCCCACCAACCTATGTCCTAATAGGCCTAAGAGGCTTTGCAGCTTTGGGTGGATCTGAAACACACTTGACTGGCTTTATCATTCTTTTTGTTATTTAATACTTTATTTAGAAAGCGTTGAAGCTAGATTTTCGGACAATTTCAATAAATCCTCTGAGCCGAATGATTTTTGAAACGTATATTTCTGAGAAGCACGCCCGGCCATATTTAAATGAAATCCTGTGTCTCTTTATATTCACCTTAGACATGCGTGGCACCAGCCATTTGTGGAAATGTTGGATATAACGGCATCTTTGTGATAAGTGAATCATCAGAACCAATAGGTGTGTTTCTGCTCCTCTTTTTGCCATGTGAACACATGACATATCACTCCATTCCCCAGTTGCAGAGAAATTTTAATATATCATTATGAATGTCTTTTGCAATTATTACTGTTAACTGCTTTTGCAATACTATTTCTAAAATGTCATGCAAATAAATATTTTTTGAATTGAACTGAATAGAAAAAACAAGTAGTACTGCTATTATCATCTAACAATAGTGTTGTGTTTTTTTTAGGCTAAGGTTTTTATTGCATTGTTGAAACTGTTTACTGAGTACAAAATCAGCAAAAAGCTCCAGAAAATATTGATTTGGTCAAAGAAGAATCTAACTGGGAGAGATGCTAATAAGTACCCTCCTTATTTCTGTAGATTGCACAACCTGATCCCCTACCAAACCCTGAAACTATATGTCATTATCTGCTAAATCAAAATGATTAAAGTAAGAACGGTGTTAGCAAAAACAAAAACACACCAAAGTTATATACATTTTTTTGTATGCATGTTTGTATCCAGTTGACAAATTTGATCGTTTTGAAGTGAGTCCTGCACTGTTAACCTCATCCTCCTGTTCTCCTGGCATGACATCATACTGCAGCCAAGTAGAAGCCTGACCTTGTTGCCAAGCACCCTGTGACACAGTTGTGAATTAGTCTTGTTGTGGGTGAACATGAGGCCCAGCCTCAAGCCCTCCACTGCTGCGCAGATTGCACTCCGGGGGCCTGTGGGGCTGGCCGCTGAAACTGTTTACATTGTAATTAGGGCTTAATTGGACCAGTTAGGCTCCCCGAACCCTGATTGCTCTGGGGTTATCTTTCTGCTCATTTGTCGCCTTCTCCGCCCTCCAGTTTCTGAACTCATAGGAGTTTCATTAAGGCCTCTCTGTTTGCGTGTGTGTGTGTGTGTGTGTGTGTGTGTGTGTGTGTGTGTGTGTGTGTGTGTGTGTGTGTGTGTGTGTGTGTGTGTGGCCTACAGGCCTCTTTCCTATATCTCTCTCAAAATTTGAACACGACTTGGTCACACTCTTTGACTCTTTCTCCTGTCTGCATGGCTCTGCGGTTCTCTGGAATGTAGCCTCATTTCGAAGTGTCATATCGAATGTTCAGCACCCATGAGGTTTGAATTGTATTATTCTGAATAGGTTTTGAAGCACCTAAAATATTGACGCGCGTGCCTGCCCCTCGCATTCACACACATTTGACGTGATTTGATGTCCTCACCTCGCCGACTGTTGTGTTTGCCTTTCGCTTTGCAGTGCGGATACACAGAAGGCAACATGTAGAGTTGCGTGTCCCACTCCGTTCATTACAGACCGTTTTTCTGTGTCACTCACCTTGGAGAAATAGCCACAATAAATTACATACTTTTAGATCATCATTGATGTTTAAAGAGTTAGGGACAATCCTGGATTCATTTGAAATTTCAGATCCAAATGTGGAATTTTAATTTTGTTAAAATGAGAATTTTGAAATTGTACATTTGTATATTGCATATTATTTTGAACGAAACTGATATTTTTGAACATAACTGCTTGTTTTGTATTGTAATCATCAGGCTCCAGTCATTGAGACGGCATTCATTAAGGATTTTTTCCTTTCTCTGCTACTACCCTCTGGTTCTGCTTCCACAGGTACCACTGGTTGTGCTACCACAGATACCGCTGGTTCTGTTACCACAGGTACCGCTGGTTCTGTTACCACAGATACCGCTGGTTCTGTTATCACAGGTACCACTGGTTCTGTTACCACAGGTACCACTGGTTGTGCTACCACAGGTACCTCTGGTTCTGTTACCACAGGTACCACTGGTTCTGTTACCACAGGTACCACTGGTTGTGCTACCACAGGTACCACTGGGTTTGTTACCACAGATACCACTGGTTGTGCTACCACAGATACCGCTGGTTGTGCTACCACAGGTACAGCTGGTTCTGTTACCACAGGTATCTCTGGTTCTATTACCACAGGTATCTCTGGTTCTTCTTCCACAGGTTCTACTGGTTGTGCTACCACAGGTACCTCTGGTTCTGTTACCACAGATACCGCTAGTTGTGCTACCACAGGTACCACTGGTTGTGCTACCACAGGTACCACTGGTTCTGTTACCACAGATACCGCTAGTTGTGCTACCACAGGTACCGCTGGTTCTGTTACCACTGGTACCTCTGGTTCTGTTACCACAGGTACCACTGGTTCTGTTATCACAGGTTCCACTGGTTCTGTTACCACAGGTACCACTGGTTGTGCTACCACAGGTACCTCTGGTTCTGTTACCACAGATACCGCTAGTTGTGCTACCACAGGTACCACTGGGTTTGTTACCACAGATATCACTGGTTGTGCTACCACAGAAACCGCTGGTTGTGCTACCACAGGTACCGCTGGTTCTGTTACCACAGGTACCACTGGTTCTATTACCACAGGTATCTCTGGTTCTTCTTCCACAGGTTCTACTGGTTGTGCTACCACAGGTACCTCTGGTTCTGTTACCACAGGTACCACTGGTTCTGTTACCACAGGTACCACTGGTTGTGCTACCACAGGTACCACTGGTTCTGTTACCACAGGTACCACTGGTTGTGCTACCACAGGTTCTGCTGGTTCTGTTACGACAGATACCGCTAGTTCTGCTACCACAGGTACTGCTGGTTCTGCTGCCAAAGATTTATCAATCGATTTACTCAGTGCAGTACTTGGCTGAAAATTATTGATTTTCGTGCTGTTCTATTCAGTCAGTTTCGCCTGCTGAAGGGACTCATTTAAATTCTTGGTATTTTTTTAATTGAGTATTGGGTCTCTCTCTCTGTCTTTGTTACTTTTAAACTATAATGGGAGGTGCAGCCTAAAACTAATAAAGTACTTTTAGAACTCTCCTTTCCCCTCTCGGGGAGAAAAATGTTATTGACACCTATCTTGGCCCTTAGCAGAAGGAGTAACAGAAACACACCTGTCTGCTTCTGGCCTTGAGGGGGCCACCAGGCAGAAGGACAGACCAGCTCTCCATCTGAGCCCCTTGGCCACACCGCCAAGTCCCATCCCTGTTGGCACTGCGGGCCCACACTGCATTAAAAGTGGAGAGAGTTTGTCTGGTATGGCATAGCACAGAGTGTCTCCAGCAAGGCCAGCCTGCATCCTTTGAGACATTTTTTCTGTTCTTACATTCAGAGGCAAAAAAACATTGATTCGGAAAGTATTGATTCTGCGCCTGTTGGAGCGAGAGAAGACGGGTGGGGAGGGGGTGTCAGCTCACAGAGTGACTGATGATTGGAGGTCCACAGTGGCATGTCGTTGGGTTTGCAGGCTGTGTTGTTCTTGTTTTACCTTGACTTAAATGTGATCTTTCTCGAAGGTGAGTTGCTTGTTGTCAATAACATTTATGTCAGTAAACTCTTGAGAAAGGAACAGCTTTTATTTGCCTGTTGGTCAGTTGGCTTTACCATGTTGCATGACTGTGACCCCCTTGAAGCTATCTCACAAAAGGGGTTAATAAGGGAATCATTTCACTCGGTCATGGAGGTTGGGAGGGTTGACTGACCAGCGATGAAATATCAGTATGAATTTCCAAATGGAATAGATTCTGTTTTGTTTCCTTTTTTGTTTGAAAATAGCTCATCTCTTTACGCACAATGGCGTTTCTTCTCATGGCTCTCGTATGTGTGGTTCTCACTCTCAGAACCTCTGCCCTTGGCTTCTTAATAAGTCAATAATGGATTCTAACACTCTTGTTAACGGAAGACTGCATGGGACCCGCGGGTCTGATTGTGTCTTCCAGTACACTGCACCGTGCTTGCTAATCAATATGCAAATACATGCAGTATTACTGAAAGAGGAAATCGATTGAGAAAGACAGGACAGTCCCTAAGTTAGCTTTATTAATCACTTTTCAATCTGAATAACTTACGTAAATATAAGATCATTTTGCCATGGTTTAGAAATGTGACCATGCAGATAATGTAAACATTACCCTTGGCCTTCGACCATCACCAAACCAGCAGAAAAACACTGATACAGAGCATGCCAACCTGCCATAAAACTTAACATGAGAGAGAAGGGGAATCCTGCTCTGCTACATAGAGAGTGCATAAAGTTAACAATTCCAAACACTCTTTGTTGATCACAGCGGCATATCTGCCCAGCAAGTCTGCCTCTGTAATGACCGCCCTCAGCGGAGTGGTTAACTGCTGTATGGGGATACATGAGACAGACATACAGGACCCTCCTGCGAATGACTTCTTTGGGACGTATATCACACATAGACAGCTGCTTGCAGATGCAGTCCCCGTCTCTCACACAAACACTCACACACACACATACGCACATAGATACCCACATTCAGTTAGACATATGCACGCATTCCACAAACTCGTACTGCAGGCATTGTCATTACCATATTCTTCCCCTTCTCATCTTTTATTTTCCCTTCTTTTCTTCTTTTGTTCTTCCGTACGAAGCATCTTGTCCAGGTCCCCCCTCAGGGGAGTGGGCTGGCAGGGAGTGCTGTTTAATCAGGGTTTTTCAGTTTTTGCCTGTGCCGCGGAGATGCTGGCTAATTACCGGTACATTTTTTCCCCTGCCAACATAGCGGTGGTGCACCCCCTCCACCCGTGCCATCACAGGGAGACTGGGGAGTTCTGTAGCGGAGATGGGGAAAGGGGGTTCGAGCCCAGATGTGTGCTAATGAACCAAAGAAAAAGAATATAGGTTGTGTGTGTGTGTGTGTGTGTGTGTGTG
>JAOYSI010069154.1:0-17917 GCA_025775065.1 Hiodon alosoides
TGTGTCAATGAGCATTACTGCGCCTTCCTGTGGTGTATGTGTGCCTGTGTCAATGAGCATTACTGCGCCTTCCAGTGCTGTACATGTGCCTGTGTCAATGAGCATCACTGGGCTTTCCTGTGCTGTACATGTGCCTGTGTCAATGAGCATTACTGTGCCTTCTGGCTGAGCTCAGGTGTGTCTGTGGTCACCAAGCAGATATAAATGCAGTCCCCAGAAAGCCATTCCTCCTTCTGCCCAATGACGCGATTGATAAATTGGAGATTAAGAGAGGGCGCATCACATAAATTGATTAATTAATGAAGGGGAACGAGAGAGAAATTACCCAATGCTAGGCTGTCAAAAATTGAGAGAGAGGAAAGATTAAATCAGCCCAACATGGATCGAAACCCTTCTCGTCGGCTCGCTGACCTTTCAAAAAGGGCCTTAGAGCAACCACGCTATGCCGTTAGAGAAAGACCAGAGCCTGGAGGACTTTCCACTGAATGCCTCCATTGTGGTGTTGGTGCAGGGAAAACCTACACATATCGGTGTTTACCTAGGAAGACTATTCATTACGAACACTGGCGTCTTTGGACTTCTTGGTCTTCCTGCCCTGTTCACTTAGCAGATCCACGCTGTTTGACGCAGACCTGCACTTGCTTTGATGAAAAGGCACTTTCGGAAACAGAGCCCAGCCGCTGGCGTCACCCTGAAGAATGCGCAGAGGTTAATTAAGCTATTGTTCATGCACAAGCCTCTTAAAAGGAGCGCGTTAATAAGGCCGTTTGGAAGACGGCCATGCAGAAACAAAGCACTGCCCTGGGAGGTGAGGACAACATACACATAAGGCTTCATTTTTCAACTTTTAAGACTTATTTTCACTTGTCAGTGATCAGCTGGTATTGCCACTCTTCCAGAAAGCAGTGACAGGTAAGGAAGTGATATTCCCCTGTATGAGGAGAGTTAAGAGTCCCCAGAAAGCCCATGACATTTCCCCCTGTCCCAGATGTAACAACACAAATTGTGACGTTTATTTAGGCAGGGGGTAAATAAGTGCTTCTGTGAGAAAGACCTAACAGGGTCAAGCGTCCCAGAGCCCACCGCCGTGAGGGTCAACAGTCCTATTATCTCCTCCCAACAAAAAATATTTACTACTACATTTTTTAGATGTTTCTAGCAGATTCAGTATTGCTACCTCATTCAGACAATGCATTACGTTTTTTTAACACCCAAATAATTTTTCCCCATGGAAAGGGGAGTAAAGGACTTTAATCTCTTTGTTGATTATATGGAAGTTTTCCTCTCTGATACCAGAGAATAAGACTGCAATTTATCATCAGGTAATGAACATTTAACACACATTCAGTTCCCTCTCCATTACTATAAAATAACTTTTTAATTTGTTTTTAGGAGCACAAATAAGTAGAAAAAGTCCTAGCCTCATTTAACACATCAGAAGGATCAACTTTTTTTCTCTGTCTAGTAAGTTTGGGAGATTAGGTCAGTATCAAGGGTTTTTGACTCAAGTTTGCTGAAAAACCACAACAATTAAAAAGTATTTTGTTTAATCTCCTTCACCACTCTTTGACAACAGAGTCTGGCATGTGCAGGTCGCTTGGTTGACAGATTATTACTATTTTATAAATAACCATGAGAGGTTCAGCATCAGTTGGAGGAGAGGCACATCCCTCTTGACGGCACAGAGAGCCGGCAGGCAAACAGGAAGTCAACAGGAGACGCTTCTTGGGTGTCCTGATTATAGTGGAGTGTTTTTGCAGGAACCAAAGTACAAAATTGCATATAGTTTTCTAGCCACCGTTTGCTGTTTTTCCGGCCTGTCAGACAGAGAAAATGAGGAGTGTGCGGCCAGCAGCACGTTACCATAGGAGGGAAGTGATAACATTGCGGTCTTCGACTGTGGATCTCTGGAATTAGAGTTTTCGTTTTCTTTTGTCCCAAAAGCAGGCTGTGATGCCGCGGGTGGCCGTCGCCTCGGTGACAGGGGAGACAAGCCAAAAACTTTCAGACTAGTCTGGCCTCCTCCCAGCGGATCATCTTACACAACCTCCTTCCTTTGTTCTTCTTCCCAAGCAGACATTGTGTCAGGGAGCATGACTGGGCAGAAGATCTTTTCTGGGTCTTCCTCAGGCACTTTTAGTTGGCCATACTGAGAGCATCCAGGTGGGAAAAGTTTCTGTGAGAGTCTGTCTGCATTCTGGTAGCGCTGGCTCTCGCCTTTCCTGTGGTGGATCTGGAACGGGCAGACGTGTAGTTACTCTCACTAATAGGCCACCGGCCCGTCCAGCTCACGGATGGGTCTTATGCACCACAGCACACCATGATCGGTATGAATGGTGAAGGGGAGACCACATGGGTGATCTCTAAAGTGCGGGACAGGCTCTAGTTCCCGTTGGGTGAAATAATAATTGTGCTCTACTTGACTGAAGTAGTAAATAGTAAGCCACCATGACCAATAATCGGATACAAGGACTCATCAGTGCGTGGGAGAGGGCACGAGTCCTTGGTGACATTAAGTCCGAACACTGATCTGCGGTGACCCACTTTGCTGGTGAATGGGTCTAGTGGTCCCCATGTGTTTCCATTCCTCATCAGATTTCCTTTGGCTGAGGCTGGCCGGCGACTGAGGGGGTGTGGCTCGCAAGCCCAGTCCTGACGTCCAGTGTGATTGGCCTTCCCCAGTGCTCGGGCTTTTCTCTGTTCATTGTTCCTTTTAACGAACAGGCTAAGCGGGACAAGAAGGCCCACGTAACCACTCACTAATTAAAAGGTAATCGTCATTAAAAATGTGCACACTCCAACACACGTGTTTCTGTTTTCGTTTCCACCTCCCCCAAAAACCCTCCCACCCGAAAGCCAGACTTAACATATTCCGTTAACATGAACAAAATTAAATGACAACGGAACGTAAGGGATAGTGTTCAGTCCTGACATAACAATATACACTCACCGACCACTTTATTAGGTACACCTTGCTAGTACCGGGTTGGACCCCCTTTTGCCCTCAGAACTGCCTTAATTCTTTGTGGCATAGATTCAACAAGGTACTGGAAACATTCCTCAGAGATTTTGGTCCATATGATAGCATCACGTAGTCGCTGCAGATTTTTCGGCTGCACATCCGTGATGCGAATATCCCGTTCCACCACATCCCAGAGGTGCTCTAATGGATTGATATCTGGTGTAGACCGGCTCTGGTTGGAGTCATTGCTTATTCATCATGAGGCCCGAAGGGGCCGGTGGCTCTTTTTAGGTGTTTTGGGTACACAGCCTCATCAGTGTGTCCCTAAATGAACTGAGAGAACAATGCCCTGTGGTTGCCCCCATCCTTTCCCCTGCCATACAGAGGCAGGTGTGGTGTGGAATCATTCATACATGTAGGTAGGTCACTTAGAGGAGGTAAGGTCACATGTATGACTGCTGGGCCAATCCTGCGTAAGCTAACAGTGTTTTGTATTCAAACAATTCAATTGGAAAGAGATTTACTTTGTGAGCGGAGAGAGGACCTTTAGTTTCCACTTAATAATTAAACACCAAATAGGGAGTGATGATGATCTTTTAAGAAAGAAAACAGACCTGCCCAGTCGCCAGGAAGTTTTAAGTTTAACATTGAATTTATTTTTCTGATCTTACCCTCCCCCGTATAACCTCTCTTACATAATGGTCTATTGATGTGAATCATTCAGAATAAAAATGGCTGAGAAGTGCCATTTCCAAATCACTTAACAGTAATGCGTCGAGAGATTACCGCTACGGGCTCCATGTGAGAGCTTATTAATCATTCCATGACATAGACCCCTCTCTTCCTGGCCAGCTGTATTTCTGTACACTCTATATTTCGGCTCATTGTCTTTTCCGTTCTTCCGCCTAATTGTCTTGTTTCGGTAGTAGAATGACCAGAGAGTTGCAAACCAGAGAGAATTCCTGAACCATCGCGGGCCCGTTGTTAAGTTGGCCACCGGTGGAATTGCTTCGTTTGCGAAAGCCAGTTATTGACGTCGTTTGGGGAAAAGAATTCGCAGAAGCAACCGATCCCGAACCGGGACTGCCCGTCTCCCGTCTGCCTGGCAAACAATTACGGGGAAGGACGAGGCATTCGGCGAACGTTGTTTTACAGAATTCCTTTTTCAGCGAGTATTTATAACGTTGTTCTCTTAAATGATGTCCTGGGTTGGCGGCTACGTGTGAGCTCATTTACATTTAGAGGAGTTTTATTGTGGTGAGCGTAGTGATAACTTGCTTGATTTATAAGAAGATGCTGAATGGTTGGTGTCTGGGTCGCTTGACGTTTTCTGCAGTTTTTCCCTGGATAAACCACATCGGCCCAAGTATCCGGCAAGATGAAAAATAAATATTCCCAAACATTTTTTAGGAAGTGTTCTCCCTGCTGAGCATCTGTGTATAGTAATAATAGTCGGTCTCCTTTCTTTATCGGGCAGAGTGACATGGGGGTGTGGCCCGTCTGTTGATTCTGAAGAGCAATCACAGTGAGCCCTGGCTCTGAACGCTCTCCTTCAGTTTCTCTGACCTGGCCACCAGCCGTTTGCTAGGAGTTTTGCACCTCGAGGAGATTTTATGAGAGGTAAAACACAAAGTCGAGCGATTAAAGAGCGTGTACTGGCATGTGACGGGACGGGGAATGTCACAACAAGTGGAACAGCTTTCCTCTGGTGTGGCTTCAATTGTCACTCATCAGCAAAACACCAGTATGCAGATGTTTAAGTGGTGCTTTTAGTTAAATAGCATGCTATTTCTTTCACTTCAAGACTACTAAGTAAATTGTGTGCGTGTGCGTGCGTGTGTGTGTGTGTGTGTGTGTGTGTGTGTGTGTGTGTGTGTGTGTGCTTGCATGTGAATACTGTACCCAGTGTGTACGGATTTTAATGGAGGGTCCACAAAGGTTTCGGTGGAATGCTGAAGCGTGAAGGATTTAGAAGGGAATGAAATTTCATTGATGGAAATGAGCCTGTTTATAAATGCAAAATTACATGCCAGAACAAAAGATATATTTCTCCCTCGTCTGTCCCACTAAGCAATATCCTCCCCAGAAATCCCATTAAGTGGTTAGACCGTTGAAAGATTATTTCCATTTTCTGGTTTACTGTTTAGCTGAAGCCACCTCTCCCATTCCTCCCATTTGTCCTGAAGAGCTGAAGTTCTGCAATGTTCTCTAATACTTCCAAACTCCACGAGTTGTCAGCTCAGTGACTATTTATCCTCTGCCAATGTCAGGTATCCGCTCTTATAGGTGCAAATCAGAAGGGTGGAGAAAAAAAAACGGTTGTGTCAGAGCATAAATTCCTCTATTTGTATCTCAATCGTCATCGACAGGTGGTGTAGTGGTTAGCTTGCATTTGCAACCAATAGAATGTTTTAAATCCATGTGGCGGTACTGTTGCTGTACACTTGAGCGAAGGTACTCAAGGCACAAATTCATTAACTTTATAACTGCAAGCCATGTGCGTGGTTCCGGATAAGATAGCCTGCCAGGCGAATTAATAAATAACAGTAGCAAAGTACTTTATCATTCCGATACACGAGGATGCAGTCTGTATCCCAATGAAACTTGCCGGCTGATGATTTTGGCTGTATTGGGTGCTTCGTCAGGTTTGGAGCCCGGGTCAGACAGCCGACTGAGAGGAAACGTTTTTCCACGGCTGCTCAGGACACCCGTTACGTTTCCCTGTGCCCGAAGTACAGCAGTGTTGCCCGCCCCGCTGCCATTGCCGACCCGCCACGCTCCGTCACTCCTCACTGCCACACAGTACAGTGACAGATGGTCGGGGGGGCGATGCAGACAGACAGATAGTTTCCTCTCTGTATCAAAGGCCATTTCGCCAGACGGAGCCCTGATACATGGCGGTTTGTTGATGGGTAAATTCTACCCGAGAAAGAAACAACTGATGAGACTGGTGGTGCAGCAAAGGGCGGCGGACATTGTTAGACACTCATCCATAGCAAGGCGTGTAGTTTGACTCTGTTTACTGAAGCAGCACTGACTACGTGCCTTCCAAAGTCTCCATGAAACACGCCCAATCTGCACCCACATTACCTACGTGATTTATTACAAGTTTTAGTGCAGATGGGAGACCTTCATAGATGCAAAATCAATTTTTATGGAGGGCTCAAAAAATATATTGGTTTTTGTTTTTTGTTTTTTTGTTGGGGGGGGGGGGGTTGTTTTTCTCCCTTGGTTTACTTTGAAGAGTTTTCACCTGGAAAAACCACAGCAGTCCAAGTATCCAGCAAGGTTAAAAACAAATATTCCCAAACAGGTTTTAGGAAGTGTCCTCCCTGCTGAGCATCTGTGAGTGATGTGTTGACTTTACCTGTATGCGTGAGTGTCAGAGTACGTGTTTGCTGTACCTACATGTATGACTGTGAGAAAATGAGTCTAATGTAGCTAGGTGTGTGAGTAAGAATGTGCTTTCTGTACCCGCGGGTGTGTTACACAGTGTGTGGGTGATGATGTGTAAATGCCTCCAGTTTCTGAGTGTGGTTCTCTGAGGAGATGAGGATGGGTATGCACCTGTGCTGCTGAAGGATTGAGTGAGCCTGGCTATAGGCCAGGGGCAGTGGAAAAAGAAGCAGAAAACCGCAAAGTGTTTCACATGTTTGTGTTTATGTGTGCCGTGTGCGTGTGTATGTTCGCCTGCATGTGTAAGTGCACGTGTTTGTGTATGTGTGTGTGCCGTGTGCACGCTGTGTGTGTGTGTGTGTGTGTGTGTGTGTGTGTGTGTGCACGTGTTTGTGTATGTGTGCCGTGTGTGTGTGTATGTGGGTGTGCGTGTGCACGCTGTTTGTGTGTGCGTGTGCCGTGTGTGTGTATGTGGGTGTGCGTGTGCACGCTGTGTGTGAGTGCATGTGTGTGTATGTGTGGCTGTGCGTGTGCACGCTGTTTGTGTGTGCGTGTGTGCGTGTGTGTGTGTACGTGTGTGTGTGTATGTTCGCCTGCATGTGTGTGTGCACATGTTTGTATGTGTGTGTGGGTGTGCGTCTGTTCGCTGTATGTGAGTGCAGTGTCAAAAGAAACCGCGCCACAAAGAAACCATAGAATAAGGGCTCTGCTGTGTGTGAGTTTAAATAGTTTTAAAACAGTGTGAAACGCTGGTAATGAATTCAATTCATTTTTCCTTGCTCTTCACTTTGGCTTATTAATGGACAAGTCTCAGTTACTAGCCTTCCAGCGGCGGGACCCAGCCGTAAGTCAAGAAATATTGGTTTTCCTGGAGAGGGACTGGCGCTCACAGAAGCACCTTTTATAAGTATTTTGGAGTGTAATTAACTGAGAGGGGAGAAACATTGAACACAAGTGTGGGTGTCAGTTTTTTTTTCTCTCTCCCGGAATTTATTTCTCCACGGGCACTTATAAAATCCCACGGTCTGGCTGTTGGTCGGAGGAAAGCGCAGATAAGCTTTCACCATGGGGCTGTGCGTTTACCCGTTGACTGCGCACACATCATTTCCCGGCCAGTTCTTTTTGACTGATGGCTCCAGTGCTTCTGCAATGCTGCGGTACTAGCCTTCAAGGCCCATGTGCAGACCCGCCTCGACTCGGTCTTAAAGTCCTGTAATTCACTTGAAGAAGGGCCACTTTCAAAAAGGAATTGTCAGCACCACTTGCAGGGGCTAAAACACATGAGAAAGTTTGATCAGAGTCTTGGGGGTTAAAGGCCATATCGTTAGGCACTCAGAAACTCTGAAAGTGTGTTGATACACCCTTCTGCTTAAATGCATATGTTTGCATGTTTGTAAATGACATTATGTTATGTGCAGAAGTGCACTGGCATGTGTGTTTCTGCCTGTTATCTGGCCTGCTGTGTGTACGAGACGACGTTAGAGAGTTGGCATGTGAGATTAATACCCAGCTGCTTGAAAGCGATGCGTCTTTATTACCATGGCAGGGTCTAAATCATCTTCTTTACAAAAACTAACTCTGTCACTGGCCTTGCATAAGGACAGCCCGTCCGGATAATCGTCATAATCAATAATTCAACGGGGCTTCCAGATTAAGTGACAAATCGGAATTTTATTTTCCCTTCTCCACCCTCTATTACAATTCCTCAGGACTCTGTTGAAAGGACATGGTCTCCCTTTTCAGAGCCACAGAGGTGAAAACCCACATTACCTACGTACTGTACTGTGCAGATCTGGGAATTATTATCGTTTTTATTATATATGCATTTACTCCACAAATAAATAGATCATGCACAGTCATTACAGGTTAGCATGCGTTAGGAGTCTGCGGGGAACTTGCAGCCTGCAGAATGAGAGGCTTATTCAGGAACGATAAAAGTAACCGAACAATCCTCCCTCCATCTGTTAAAAACAAATTCATGAGAAAGTTGACAAGCGGAATCTCATTTCTCCAGAAAGGCTGACCTGTTACTGAGCTGTTTCTGTTTAATCAAAGATTTCAGTCAATCGAAGCGGAACTTTCTG
Source organism: Hiodon alosoides (assembly GCA_025775065.1). Taxonomy (NCBI): domain Eukaryota; kingdom Metazoa; phylum Chordata; class Actinopteri; order Hiodontiformes; family Hiodontidae; genus Hiodon; species Hiodon alosoides. The sequence goes on from JAOYSI010069154.1 coordinate 8,443, forward strand.
CCCGTCGGTCATCACTCACTCTGCCATTGTTTTGAGAGATATAGTGCTCTGTTGTAGCAGACCAGACACTCAGGCCATCACAACAAAAAGCTGGAGAATGAATCCCTCTGCAGAAATTGACTGAGTGTTTTACCTCTTAATCAACGTATTCTGAGACCTACAGCTTGCGGTCGGGGTTTGAAAGCGCCAGGGCATAAAAACTGTTATTTTAGAGATTGCGAATATCCAGTATTCATGTTTGTGTCTGAGCATTAGTTTGCTTTCTGTGAGCAGACGTGCACATGGATCTGATAGCAAGGAAAGAGAGATTGAGAACTAGTCACTGGGCAATTGTAGACTGAAGGAGTCAGAAGCGAGACGGGCAACCATTTCACCAGCCAACAAGACCACGGAAACCCAGAGCCCACAGCTGTTTAAACACCTTCCTGGGTGGACGGTTGGAGGATCCACGTGGACACCCACATACACACAAATGACATGCTCACTGAGTGGAGCCCGGACCCGGGGCATTGTCAGATGGGGAGATGGGCTAGAATGTGTTGGACAGGTGGTGGAGAATCTCTCCACCACTGCCCTCACAGAAACATTTCATACAAAACGCATTAATTTGTGTTCCAGAGGGACAGGATTTTTTAAAGTGCTGCACTGGGGAAGTAAATCTTGTCACCCATTCTGTATTTAACTGCGGAGACACAGCACTCCCAGTCACTTTCTAATTCCCACGTCTGCTAGCGTTTTTTCTCTCCTGAATCATCCACGATCCCCTGACACTGCTCATCCCCACTGCTGACAGAAACATGACTCCCAGCAATGTTCTTTTCCCCATGCTCTGCACACACACCACTCTGCATGAAGGCCACCGTCTTAGAGTAGTAACAATTACAAGTTTCTGTGTATATGGGGTTTAAAGACATGCCAAAGGGCTGCAGTTTGAGCTGTTTTGTGTATGCTGTTTTTTTTCCAACTGTTAACCCTGGTCGGGGATTAACAGACATAGAAAAAAAAAAAAACTCTTAGAAAAGCTGTTTGTGCTTATATATATATACGTATGTATCACTCCCAATGACAAACTGCAGTGATGTTAACTTTAGGAATGGTAACACTATTAGAGTGGTGAATTGATCATGTGATCTGCTGTTTGTGATAAGTGGTTTATGTTCTGTGTGCTGGATCCAGGGGGAGTCGCCGGGAGTCAGTGTGGTGTCGCTATGATAACACTCCTCTTTAAAAGAAATCATGTCGTCCTGGGCTGAACCGTGTGCTTGATAAGATCTCCTCAGTGCGCTTCCAATCTGTACCGTTAGAGACTTCTGGCACAGAATATCAATTTGGCGTCTTTAACTCTTGGGGTTGAGCGAAAAAATAAAGAAAGGTGAAAACTGGGGAACTGGGGATATTGAGTCTTTAATCCCTCCATCAGTAAATGATGGGTCCCCATCCTGGTAGGGTTGAGTGGATATCAGGACATAAGGTGTCACAGATTATTTTTTGCTCAACTTCTCTTTTGCTCCGGGGAAGTTGTCTGAGTTAAAAAGGGTTTAAGGTTTGTTTTTGTTTGACAGTCTTGCAGTTGCCTGCAGCTCCTCTATAACTATAGGCAGAATAGCGCTGCAAGAAAGTCTTGATTTATCTTCTGAAATCAATGGGAAAAAATCCATCCGCTAGGGTTAGCTATAGTTCTTTCGATCCGTATTGATGAGAAATGCCTTTGTTGACTTGAAAAGCCTCTGCATGAACTCTTGTATTTGCTCGAACATCGGCTATGCAGGGGCGAATAAACTTTGGGCTGGGTTGTGAGAAACACAGGGTGGTTTGACAAATGTGCTAGAAAAACAAGAAACGCATGTCGGTTATTTAGGCACTTTAGATTGCTCTGCAAACACACACACGCACACACACACACACATAATGGATCTTTGTCTGAGTGTGCTTTCAGCAATGGCATGAAACCCAAGATTCCCCGCTCTGCCATTACGTTTGCGTGTTTGGCCTTTTATTTTACTCCCTTTACCTGGCTGTGTTTCGATCTTTTCTCCGCTTTCCCCCTTCCTCTCTTTGTCCGCCTCGCCAGGGTCCTTTTGTTATAGGTAAGGATGGGCCGCTGTGCCAGTGGATCAGACTTTTCCCACTGTGGTCCTGCCTAGCGCTGTCAGGGAGAAAGACAGAGGCTTTGTGTGATGGAGGCTCCTGGTGAGGTCTGAATTGTACCCACAGAGCTTGCAGACACAAAAGGGAAAAGGCCAAACCGACAGAATGTGTCAGATGTCATTATTAACAGACTGGACCTGTTACAGCTTTTACAACGCTGGTCAAAACGTCTGCGCAGGATCTCCAGGGAGACATCACAATCTCTGCAGGCCTTTGAATTCGTTTCCAACTAGAAACTCTGTGTCCAAGCAGAGGACCGTCCCCGTCTTCCAGGGCTGGAGGGAGTGCCAGTTTGCATCCTAATTGATGATCTCGCCTGGTGTTTCAGATGTAAATTTGTGCTAGACTGAAAGTAGAATCAGTAGTCTGGAGGGCTTGGTCCCTTGAGATCTGGAACTTGTCACCCCTGGCACACTGAATGACTCATCCACAGGTTTTAGACTTTAGCGAAGGAAATACTGTTGGTATAAAATACCCTGGTAGAGCTGGTTTTGCGGGTAGATGACACACAGTGTGGGGTTAAGAGGGTGAACAAGGGTAATGTCCCAAAGGACGTGTTCTCATGGGACGTTTCCCATGCCTTGATCTTCGGCCACTCTAGACCTGCGACTCAGCAGACCACAACTGCTGAAGGTGTGTATTTCATTTGTTCGCTGTTCCTTTTTATCCATCTGCTGCACAATAAAGCAGTCCTGGAGCCATGGCCAACACTTAATCATCCAGCTCAAGCCAATAAATGTAAAGCACGGGCCAATAGAGAATTGACTATGTAAAACACTGGACATAAAAAACAAATTAACAAATAACCAATCAACGTAGAGGCAGTACCTGCTCAAAACCCACAGCCATCCCCGTTTTCACTCCGTGCCCCAGTTACCAATTAAGCACTGGACACACCGTTATATACATGTTACCAGACTCAGGTGTTTCCAATCACGTCTTTAGAGCTGTCTGAGAGAATGGTTGTTATTTTGAGAAAAAGATTTCTATGCTTTCAGAGGTTTTACAGGGTCTAGCATAGTTATTCTCGTTCTTTCAGTTTTAATTGGTCGAAAAGCCCATTCTTATTTGTAACCCAAAAGGTATTTCAGTCGGATTTCCAGTGTCTCTCCTCTTTGTTAATATAAAATGAAATTTAAAGGCTATAGGCCAAAAGTGTTTTCCATTCGGTTATGACACGTCGGACACAAGGGCAGAGGGTTTTCCATTCGATTATGCCACGTAGAACACAAGGATGAAGGGTTTTCCATTTCGTTAAGACACGTAGAACACAAGGAAAAGAAAAATTAAAGGCCCCCAAGGTGGTTACTAAAAAAATATAAAAATAAATTACAATAAATGGCAACAGCTTGTTTTTTTTGGGTTTTTTTTTCTGGCAGCGTTTACTTTGATAGATGAGGTTCATGGAACGTGAACTCCACAGCAGGGATGAGAGGCGCTGAGATCTTTATGAGCTGCTGTTCAATCCCTCAGACTCACAGACTTCACGTGGACTGGAAAATAAATTCCCTCCCATTCTTTTAATAGTCTTTTACCACGTCAATGGACTATGTTTTGTTTCTGGTTTTCGGGGGGAGGTAGAACTCTGAAACACTGCTGCGGCCCATCGCAGTGGGTTGTGGGTTCGAATCCCAGGTGCTGCACATTTGATTGCTTAGCCTCGACGACGCACAGTCAATATGGTTTAGTATCAGAACGTATCAGAACTAGACCATGCAGAACCAAAGGAAGATCGGGTTTCGTTTTTTGTGTCGTATTCTCTTTAGTGTATCTTTTTGAAAAAGTTTTCAGATGAAACAAGACAACTCATCTGAAAGTGCACTTATCGGGGGGGAGATACGCATTTTTCCGGAACGTTCTGGGGAATCGGAGAGGGACCCACTTGTCCCATTTGAAATCTGCTTGAGAAAGAACATGTCTTCACTTGTGACTGAAGAATACTGCACCTCTACTTTGCTGTGGGCTCGTTAAAATATTCAGAGCGCTGTTAAAATAAGGAGCAATAATCCCCTTCTCTGTTTTCTGGCTTCACAGAACTAATATACCATCCTTTTACTGCTGATGAAAAAAAAACAAAAAAACTAGCTTTTTCTAATGCTTTGAAAGCTTTGATATCCATTATAATGTATTTGTCTAATTTGTTTTTCCTCAGGAATTTTCTTCTAAGGGGGCTTAGAAGCAGGATAGGATACAACGGGCCTTCCAGGTAATGGCAGTTCTCTACTGTAATAGAGTTGTTATGAACTGAAGGGGAATGCAGTTGTAGCTCATTTAAAAAAAACTGTCAGCACCCACAGTACAGAATCTGTAAACTAATGTGTAGGAGCATTATTTTTTGTTGTTTATGTTAAAATGTTTTTTAAAGCTCTACATTTAGGCTTGCAGAGGCTCTGTCTGAATGTCCAGAGCGAATTAAGGGGGTGACCACCCTTTTTTTAACTGCTGTGTTATCTGGTGAGTTAGTTATCAACTCTTTGGCCCCATTTTTTGGCCTCATCTTGGGCCATATCTTCCCTTCGAGGGACCTGAAGGACCTGAACCGCACACCCAGCACTCTGCAGGGCCAATGACGGGCCGGGCCACAGCGTCAGCGTCCTGAAATGATCAGCAGAAGGATTTTTTGGAAAATGTCAGCACAGCATTGGCACACGGAGAGGAGATGCAGTTCATTACTATTAATAACACAGTGCCTTTAGCTCCAACAGACCAGATCACTCCACTGGTTCAGCACAAAGCAGAAATGCTAAAGAATTCATTGCACACAAATTAGGAAGATTAAAGGCACTGCTAGACTGGCTGGTTCTGCCACGGGGGGAGGTTGGTGCTGTCAGGGTGCCTGTCTTGTAGGGGAGGGGTATGTTGTTGAGGTGGCTGTCGAGGAGGGGTTTTCAGTGCCCCACTTCCTGCAGTCAGATTACGGTGGAGCAGCGTCACGTTGTCTCTTGTCCCTCTAACCACAAGGAAACAAGGGGTGAATCCATCACTCCCTCCATGACATCCTCAGGGGAGCTGGCAACACCTGCTGTTGCCCCTACTTACAGTGCCTGTCTCCATGGAGACTCTCTGGGCCACCTGTTCACTTGTCAGGTCCATGTAAAGGACTTTGTATCAATACAATCGTTAGGGAAATAAAATCTAGACCATGGCTCAGGAAAAAAAAAAAAACATCTCTCTTTACTGAGACTGTGTAGACTGCGATTGTTAGGCATAGACTTTATTCACAGAACTTCGAAAGTGTTGAGTAAACGTAGGTAAGTGTAGGTAAGCTTTGTACAACCAGCTTCTTTTCAGTTAATCGCAGCACAGAGAGAACAAGGATCCCTTCTTGTTCATCGTTTTATACCACCGGTAAGTGTGTTTGCATTGCTACCCGTCACTATTGAGAAAAGACAAAAAAGCTGAAAGATTCAAAAATGTTTCCATGCACCAGCAGGCAGGGCTGAATATTTCCTCCTTCCACGAATCCCCTTCCTGAGAATAATAATTCACAGTCGACAATTTAAAAGACATTGGTGTGGGTGCATACGGTCAGCACTTAACTTGCATGGAGTGTCTCCTTCTTCAGCCTTCCCGGGTTAGGCTGACTGTACTGCAGATCTGCAGATCTGATGCCCTGGACCCCGGGCGCTGCTGACCCATTAAGAGAATTCCAGGGCTGGGCTGCCAAAAGCACCAGGTATCTGACCCCTGGGGGAGATTCTCCGGTGCTGATCCGAACGCAACCCACCACGGAGACGCCACTGACACTCCCCCCAGGTGGCACAAGGTGGCCTGGAGGTATGGACTCTGCACCTGTTGGGCTTTGGGCTGTTTGACAGCCTTTATTAAGGACCCGGTTTTCCCAGTAAAAAGACGGTGTTGGGAGCTGGCAGGAGGAGGGAACGCAACCACGCAGCTGTAAGACGGAATAATCGAAAACCCGGGGACGAGGACGCGGCTAACACCCGGCGCTCCTGTGGCTGTGACGGCGGGCAAATTTATTTTCTTTTATTATTTTTGCTCCCCGCTCTGATTATGTTCCCGTGAGGGAGACCCGGAGGGAAAGTGGGCTTTTCTCTGCTTAGCCAGCTTGGTTAAACCGCGGTTTAAACACAAAACCGCCCGATGCGTGTTCACGCGCGCCTTCCACTGCAGGGGCTGGCCGCGGCTGGAGAACGAGGCCAGAGCAAGCCTGAAACACGAGACACTGACTAACGTGCGGTGGAGGAGACGCTGGACTCTTCTAGCCGCTGGGAAGAAAGCACATTTTAACTAGTTCCAGCACATAAACCCTCTCTTTTGTAGAAAGAGATTATTATGTGTGCGCGGAAGTACTGGGATTGCGACCTCTCCAAGCGGCTATGGGTGATTGAACGGCCCAATTACCCAGCAGTCACCGAGCACATGCTGAAACTGGTGAAAGGGGCTTTATCCGAAGGGCAAGGAGAAGCCGGCGGAGCGGGGTTATTAATCTCATAGTTACAGTGTGCCTCCTTCCACAGGGTTTTATCATGTCTCATTACATTTTTCTTTTTCCTTCTCTCTCCCATAGCTCTGTGTCTGTCTTCCCTTTAGCTTTCAAGGACTGAACGGGTGCGGTACAGACTCTGAGAGAGGTCAGTGAGGAGGGACAGAACAGCAGTAGGCGGATAACGCTAATTGTCAGAGGAAATTTGATAATAAACACACCTGAGCACACCGCATATCGAACAGCATCGTTTTAGATTTTAAACAGGTTTAATGTAGATTTCCTCAATAGAAAGATAATCAGAATTAGTGTTTTGACCTTAAAAAGTCTGTAACTTTTCAGAGGAGTGTCAAACAGGACAAGTGTCTGTAAAGCCCGCCAAATTAAGTAAGCCATTTATTTGGCTGTTCTTTTCAGATTTTCTTTGCTAGTTTTCAATGCAAGTATTCTTAGAATGGCTCAAGATCTTTTTCTTGTTAAAGGGTGTTGGTGCACAAGTACGACGGCTACCTGCAGAGAGGTGAGGAGGAAGGATGTATGCAGTCAGGCAGGACAGAGTGTGGCAGTTTGCAAGGGTGCCATCTGGCTCCAGATTAACTGGACGCTTTGAGAACTGAATTTCAGATCTGCCACTGAGTTGAAATGAATGTGTAAATTAACCATGTGCTAAATGAACCATCCTTTGCTGCAATTAATAATGGTGTTTAAATACCACATGCATCAAACAATTGTATTGTACTAAGGATTAATTGCAGCCCGTCTCTAATGTTGAATTGCCAATGTTAAGCAAAAACAATCAAATAAGCCTCATCGGAATCATAATACTGTTTCTCTATTGATTGATTAGCTGTTCATTCTTTTTAGACCTGATCAGAAGTAGAAGATCACCGTCTGTTGTTCAAAGCAGTTCCAAGACAGGAGTCGTCTCACCAATGACGGAGCTCATTTTCACCTTAATTACTTTCAGGTTATGGGGAATTGCGATGTCCCGGTCTGTCTCAAAGCGTCGTAACGTAACAAGTCAGAATTAAGAGAGTGCATTGCCTCCAATTTCTATGTTGGGTCCTTATAAGGCTATTAGTGCTTTCACGTCTAAGCCTTAGCAATAAGCCCTGAGTCACCAAACCCCACACGTGCACACAACTGTATGGAGCCTAATAGAAAATACCTTTAGCGAACATTTTTTGCAGAATTTAATTGTTTAAGCACTTTGAACTAAGAGTTTTTTTCCTCTAAATTATGTATAAGCAGATAAGTGCAACGCGTGGGGCTTAAGTACAAAGCGTGGGATAGTGTGTAAAAAGCAGAGACAAATAAAATACACCTGACTCCACGCGGTTTTCAAAAAAAGTCAGCCAAAACCAGCTGCCATTCCTGTTAGGCTTTTGTTGAACAAAACTAGACTGGCAGTGACCGTGATTACAGATGACCATAATAGGACCGTGGTGCTGGGCCAAGGCGTTCACATAGGCGTGAACATTAGCATCGATGTTAAACGTTTCTCATGCAAAAGGAACATGAAAATGCAGAAGTCTGTCGTCTTGGAGAGCTTGATCCGGTGCCATTCGTACCGCTCCGCGGTCTCTCTGTCTAATGCCATTTGAAATACAAAATGTTTTCTGATCTTATGTTCCGGTTAAAAGACATTGGTATGGTTGCATACGGTCAGCACTTAACTTGCATGGGGTGTCTCCTCCTTCAGTCTTCCCAGGTTAGACTGACTGTATTGTACTGTGTTGATGCATCGTCTGACATTAGAAAACCTCACCAGTTAGCGGTCTTAACGCCCTCATTGTGAAAATGGAGACCATTTCAAACACACTGTTATGGATGAGGGGGTCACAGATCTTGTGATCACAGATCTCACACAGACGCACCCTTTTTGTGTTGATACATTCCCATTGCACACTCACTCAGCTGCCCAGAACACGGCAACAGGATAAACCCCTGGAGTGGCAGGACCATTACTGTTCTTTGGGGGAATAAAATCTTACTAGTGTTTAACAAGGTCATAAAAAAACGCAGTGTTGATACATTTACAGTCTGTGTGTTTGTGGCAGAGAAACGGCTTCCGTTTTACGACCCTGCTGGCGTTGAGCGAGAGCGAGCACTTCTTGTGCCAAAATCTGTCGTACACTTTCCCGTCCTTTAAACGGCACTTCAGAGAGGCGCAATTGATGAAGCCGTTTCTACACGCTCCTCGTGACCTCCCTTCTTGCATTAACTCTCTGCCCACAGTAAATCACCGTAAATCACAGTAAATCGGATTAAATCAGAGGGTCTCTTGAGATGTTTCCACCTTGGCTTTTTTCAATGAATCCAGCCTCCCATCATACTCTGTGTCAAAGATGAGCAGGAGGAAGACTTGACTCCATTACAACTTAATCAAATGAACATAAAAGAAGCGGGTGGCCTAATCTGCCCCCATATCCGCAGAAAATGTTGTAAAAGTCACTATAAGTTAAGTTTATAAACGTGTTTCCCCTTGAGATCTTAAAGTGCTAAAGCAGCGGAGAACGGCGTCGGAGCTAAACGGCGCGTGCCAGGTCATTCCTCAACCGGATACTCGACTTAAATTTAAGTTCTCACTTAAAATGAGTGCGCCGATTATTTCGCCCCCAAGTGACTGCTTGACATTTTCGAACAGTCTAAGCCCTAGCAAGAAGCCGTGTGTCACCTCACCGTGTCCTGGGACCCCACCCATATCGATCCCTTTTGCTGATCAAACCCCACATGTGCACACAACTGTTTTTGAACTAAGAGTTTTTATTAATGTTTTTGTAGAATTTAAATGTTTAAGCACTTTGAACTAAGAGTTTTTATTAATGTTTTTGTAGAATTTAAATGTTTAAGCACTTTGAACTAAGAGTTTTTATTAAT
>JAOYSI010069175.1:7396-22463 GCA_025775065.1 Hiodon alosoides
ATTAGTCTCTGTTTCCAGCTGAACGGCATTGGGCCTGACTTTTGTTTCCAGCACTACAGCGTGGGGATTAGTCTCTGGTTCCAGCTGAACTGCATTGGGCCTGACTTTTATTTCCAGCACTACAGCGTGGGGATTAGTCTCTGTTTCCCGCTGAACAGTGTGAGGCCTGACCTTTGTTTAGAACACAACAGTGTGGGGCTTGGCCTGTTTCCAGCTGAATGGGTGGGGCTTGGCCTCTGTTTCCAGTTGAATGGTGTGGGGCTTGGCCTCTGTTTCCAGCTCAACTACGAGCAGGAGCCTCTGAGAAGGCCTTGGGACAGGGAGGCGAGGTTGTGTTACTGAGAGGGGCAGAGCATCAGTGAACCCATAGCTGGTCTGGGTTTCCACTGTGGACCACCACACTCCTGACCTCCTCCCTTTGTAGACCCCTCCCCCAGTAAACCCCTTTGCGGGTCAGGCAGCCTTGCCTGTCTGTCAGGTTTCGGGTCTCCTTGCACAATGTGACTCAGTCTCCCAGCAGCACTCTTCTGCGGGCCAGGCATCGGGTCTCCTTACATACTGTATCCCTGCAGACCTCCTTCATCAGGGATGAAGCAAATAGAAACAGACAGTCTGAGTACAATCCAGCTGTAATGTGTGACTGGGATTAATCTGGCCTCCACAGTCTTTCTCCCCTACCTCATCCTGCTGCACCAAAAGAAAAATCTTGTTAAAATAAACTAAGAAGGTTTTTTTTTTTATTCCCCCAGCCCCTATTCCTTGTCTTGTAAGTCTATTCAAAGTGAAAGGGTCTTGTTGGACCTGCCAATTCCATATGCGATAAATAGGTGTTTTTAACGGAGAGCCTGCATTTTCTGCAAAGAAAAAAAAGAAAAAAGAAAAAAACACAAGAGAAAAATGAAAAAAGGAGTAGCAGTCCTCAGACAAAACATCGGAGATGCTTTTTTTGGGGGGCAATAAATGTCGATTGTGTTTGTTCATTTGTCCGTGGGCGGATATTTCGTGTTTTATTGGTGTCACACTGTCGCTCGTATTTAATTTTTGTTTTTTTTATTGATTTCTGTGTTTGAAAAGAGTTGACGGCAGGCCAGGTGGAAAGTATAGACATTCAACAACTGGCTAAGTAAATATAAACGTACTAAACACATCCCGAGAACGCGTGATAAAATTAATGAACTTTCGTAAAACCAGTTTGTCCCGTTTGTTGAAGTTTTCGGTACCGGATCCAGTTCGTCGTGCGGATTCAGTTACAACAACAAGGTGTAGGTCTGCTCAGCTGAGGCATATACTGTGTTTTTACACACATCCAGGTAAATAACGTACAGCGGTTGTACTGTTTACAAGTGTGATTTTAAAAAAATAACGAGCGAGGCTGGTGAACCTGTGCAACGGCTTCCGAAATTTTTTTTTAACATCTAGCTCAACAAGGTGCGATGTTTAACGTATCGGATTTTGTCCGAGGCTGTTCTGTGTCTGTTGTAGAATAATTTATATGTTGTTTTATATGTGTATAAATGACAAAAATGGCATTGCTGCTCGCTCCATCTTTACTTTAATCCGTCTAACAGTACATGTGATATCTGTGTGCTGGCTACTGCCTTTAGAGAAAAACACATGGCAGGAGATGTCTTTTGGGAGATAAAACAGAGAGAGAAAAAAACTCAATGGTCTCTGACCTATTTTAGAAAGGTTCTTTCCTGTCTGTGAATTACTCTGTGTGTGTGTGTGTGTGTGTGTGTGTGTGTGTGTGTGTGTGTGTGTGTGTGTGTGTGTGTGTGTGTGTGTGTGTACGTAGGTTTGTTTGTCTATCATTGTGTGCGTGCGTCTTTGTTACAGAACCCGTCTAATGTGTTCATTTTCATACGTACAGGCCTATATCTCTTAATTACCATAGTTGATCGCCGAGTGATCGGCGGTCATTAATATATTGTGAGCCTGTGTGCGCGCGCGTGTTTGTGCAGTGCGGGTCTGTGTGATTGCTTGTGTATGTGTGCCGCTCAACAGTTTGTTTTGCAGACATTGTATCTTGGGGACTGTCCCCTGACACTGGCAGCGGTTTCAACGCAGGAAATGATTATCTGAAAAAAAGGAAAAAAAGACGAGAAAAAAGCTTGCCCTCAGCGCTCATTCTAGCATGTTCCAAATTCCAAGAACTCCTCTCACCTGACAAGAGTCTTTCTCAACCTCGGCTGGCTCCACTATAGGCACTTATCTGTTCTAACGCGGAGCTCTGAGGCGAGAAGCACAACCATTTGTCATTTTCTTCTCATTGCGGTCTTTGCGCAATTTCTTTTTGCGTGTCCTTTACGATGATGGCGAAGAGGTGAGTGGTTCATGTCTGCGAAGGGTAATCTCCTGTTAGGCCATTTCGAGTAATAATGGCCAAACATAATCATTTAGGTTATCTCTGTTTTTAAATATTTCAGAAAGAGAAAAGTTCCTCTCAGTGTGAAATGTTATGCCAGTAGATTAAACCATCCCTCCAGATTAGTTAACTTTGTGTTTTTGAGTAAATTGATATATTTCCCTCATATGTTGTATAGTTCATTTTAGGTTTAAAATACTGCTTCACACAAAGACATTAATAGCTTCCCAATATAACGTATATACAAATATACGCAGGCCCAAACCAGGCTTACCGACCAATAGACACCATGCAGAGAAACGCAACTCATCACCGCCGTCTAGCCGGTCAGTCTCACCTACCTTCCCAACCGTGGGTTACCATTCGCAGTCCCACTCGCGGCCACGTAAAACACGTGAGTAAAAAACCAACAAATAAGCAGTTGTGATTGGTCAGAAGTTCGGCAGGGTCAACCATTCAGAGCCATCCGACACTTACCTTACCGCAGGACCTCAGGACGGCCAGCAGTCTTTCTTTCTTTCCTCCCCATCTCCTTGGCTTGGGAGAGATAAGCCGTGGCAAATTTGAAGAGGGGTATCATCCTGTAGTCCTGGCAGCAGGAACCAAGAATCAAGAATGAGGCACTTGTAATGCACTGTTGGCTGTCCCTGCAACCTTCCACAAACTACTGGAGCTGCTGAGCTATTAACTCAGCTCTTCACCGATTCTGTTATCATTCAGTTTTATTCGACATGTGTCCACTGTAATGACTCTGAGGTCAAGGAATAATTCTCCAGTTTTTTTCCCCCCCTTGGGTAATCGCAATCTCCTCAGTGTATTGTGACAAATGACATTTGTATAAATGTGTTAGAACCAATTAAGTTTGATTGATTGATGGGTTAAATAATCGTCATGTAAAAATGAAGGCTTTTTGACTCTAGCCGAGATCACGACTCACAGTATTGTCTCCTGGACTCTGTGTGCCTGCAAAAACGGAGCCATTGTGTCTTTATAGGACAACAGAATCTGCTCATATTGCTGAAAAGTCACACGAGCCACTGAAGTGTTGGTGCAGTAGTACACTTACTTGAATTTGTGGCACCTGATTGGATTTGTGGATTCGGTACCCTGGCATTAGCCAGAAGTGTCTCTCTTGAGGATGAGCATAGCAGGCCTGTGATCGCAGCGTGGCTTTAAAAACACAGTTCCCAATTTAAGGGCAGACCAGGCGTTACAATCATTTAATTGGTCAGGCAGAGTTTTAAAATACCTGGCCTTATAATGAAAGCTCTGTGGGCTTGCCAACTCTGAGAAGTTAAGGTGCATTTCCCACTGCTTCACAAAAGCCATTGGACGATGGGGGAAGAGTGACATTGCCCGGTTCGACAGTCGGGGGGCGCTGGTGGGACTAGCCGCGAGTCCTGCAACAGGAGCAGGGGGTGAGGTCTGGTCATGGGCAGCACTGAGAATATGAGCAACGGAGGGCGACCCAACCCAGGTGAAAATGGTTGACTTTTCACGGGCCCGTACAGTGTAGGCCTCAGACTTCCACAGCGCGTCCTACCCTCCTTGCAACAGCCGCAGGGTAAACGATGAATCACGGCCACGATTTAGCACATGCATCCCCGTGGACGTTAAAAAGCGGCAGAAGTAAAAACTCATCCATCCTTGCTTTCACAATTCAGCTCCCGTCTCTTGTTTTCACGGGAGACGACTGTCTGTGATCCATTTTTAATTGTGGCTGGCTGAGTTATTCTGCCGTGGGGCCGCTGTGTGGCGGCTCCGTCTGAAGCTGGCATGGAGCAGCAAGGCCCGGCGGGAAACAGAAGCTGCACCAGCACCATGAATAATGGACAGCGGCCCCATGGTGAATTAAACAAATCGGTGTCAGCTTCTAGATTGTTCCGTACAGCAGCAGAGCCCCAGTAAGGACCACACCTGTCGGGTGGCATGATCTTCAGTAGGCTGAAGGAGAAACTACAAGGGAAGCGCTTTAGCGTAGTGTTGAAGCTCACAGAAGATGTAGCGTGGGTGTAGTTTATCAACAGATGTTGTTTTAAACAAAAACAAAAAAAACTCAAACTCAGATGCCTTCCTTATTTATTTCAGCACTAAGGCCTATGCAAAACCATGACTGACCGCAAAATGCACTTCAAATGCAATCTGTAGCGCCTCCTACAGGATAAAATATTTTTTGGTATACATGAGCACAGCATTCCCTGTATAAATGAACAAAACAAAAGTTATTGCAAAGAATACTAACTCACAATAAGTGAACACATTAATAATAATAACGATAATCTTTTTTTTCTTTCTGAATTAGCTTCATCACTTTTTTCACTATTTCACGAGGTACACCATTGTTTTATATATCGCTTCCATTGTCTGTCCCCATCTTCATCTCCGTATTTCATCCTTTCAGCTGGCAGCCTTGTTAAGCCAGCCCTCCGCTTCATCCATTCATAAAGCATGACGTCTGCTGGAGCAACAGCAGGAGTCCCACCTGGGACTTGAACCTGCGTTCTTCTGATCACAACGTAAAGCGTCTAAATACACTCTACCGCATAAGCTATTTATTGTAAGCATCACTACTACTATTGGTTGATACCTGTGGCAGTTGTGAGGACTACAGTTCCCATGCTCAGCTCTGCATCCACCTCATGGACAACTACGATAATTAAGAGATATCCCTTTTGATTCAGACCAAGAGGAGGGATTTTGGTCATTTGTGTAACAGTCAATTCAATCTTATTTTACACCGACCACGGAGGCCTGAATATTAGACTGAAATATGAGTGGCTCTGTACGGAACCATTGGACCCCAAGGAAGAAAAGCGCATGGTCTGGGAGAGAGAGCAGGTGCAGGCCCGGGCTACAAAGGCTCCCTTTAAAGAGCTTCAGCGGGCCGGAGTGGGGATGGAAACCAGAACCGCGTCGCCAACACCCCGAGGAACAGGCCCGGCGAGAAGTGTGAAACGCGAACCGCGGATCAGGTTGCATATTGTGTCCAGAGTCCAGCAAGGCGTGCAGGAGTCTGTGGGAAGGCTTTATTTAAACCCAGAGGCGATGAAGAGCCGACCGGAAAGCCCCAGCGGGCGCCAAAACGTGTGGCTCTGTGAAGCCATTTCCTGTAATAATAAATACCAACGCGATGCAGGAACTGCTAGCGTACAACGCTGCATTGGACACACCAGCTGATCGTGCAGAGGATCGCTCGTAGCGGAAAGATAAAACAAACACCCCCATTGCAGCACACAGCCACCTCATACCTCTGGAGCGAGGCTCAGAAGGAGAAAACCGGATTGAAGCATATTGGCCTGAGAGGTTAAGCCTCATTGGGTTCCTTTACAATTGGCTGCGTTGGTTTTCTCCGATCTCCAAGGTTTTCGGTGTAAACCAAACTAAGTAAAAGGGCCACCGCGGGCAGTGACCGTGCCATATAGATTTCAGCGTTATCGGAGTGTAGCGGAAAATGCCTCATAAGACGTTTAGAAACTTAACTAGAAAGTTGAGTGCCTGCATTTCCAGTCTGTCTTGACTTATCATGCATTGCTACGGGATTTCCCTTTCATCACTAAGTGTGGATGAAAGCCGTGCTCCCCCGTTGGCAGGCTACATAGCTGCGTGGTTAAAACTGACCTTTCTGAACCGGGGGGTCGTCAAGAGTTCAATCCTCAGCGGAGCCTCATTTGAGCATGGAACTCCTCCGTTCGTTGGGAAACAGCTGCCACCCCACTCCTCACACTTTTCCCTTCCCGAACCATCCCGTGTGCCTACACCCAAATATCATCTTGGCATTTAAAGGGTGACCGACGTTGGGATCGGTACTTTGCCTTTGATTTGGGAAAGAAATTTGTTTTTCCTTTGAGACATGACTACAGCAGAAAATGGGCCACCCTGCGGGTTCGGTTCGTACCCTCTAGTATTTAAATTGGGCAGCGATTGACCATTTTCACCAAAACAGGACCAGAAAAGAAAAAAAAGAAAAATTCACCATGACGACTAAAACAGGAATGGCGTCCGGGGCACCTATACACGTCACAGGTGCGAATGGATTCCCCAGGGATGCCACTCTGCAGGAGGTTCCGGGGCACTGAATCCAGTCGCCGTGGGCGGAATGCGTCAGCCAGCTGTGGAATGCAGTGTGCGTGCGCCTCCCACTTCAGCGACACTGAGGAATTTCCTGCGTCACCCCACACTGCTAAGTAAAAGCTGCAGGGGAGGGGATCTGGGTGGAGTCGGAGCAACTGCCTGTCCGTCTCATTCCCCCTTTTAAATGAGCAGAAACACAATAGTGGGCCACTCAATTACAACCCATACCCGTTACGTGGTTTTATTAAATCACAGCCTGGAGAATTTCTTTGTCGTTGCATCAAGGCGAGGCAGGGGTGTCAACCTGCTCACGATTGCGTAACCCAGTCATTTTCATAGGGGGAAAAATTTCTCTAAACCGCAGAACTGCGGGAATTTCATTTGCATAAAGGAACCTTTACAGGTTAAAACTACTTGCAAACATTCCGAGATTTAAATTTTTTTTTTTTTTTTTTACAGAGAGCTCTAATATATGCAACGTGCATCTTCCCATCAGCAGTAATTTCATTCATTTTATTGTACAACATTACATCAGCTTGTACAAATGGTGTTTACAAAAAAACCCAAAAAACATCTAATTTAGATTGACAGATGAGGGAACCAACCAATGAGGGACGATTAAAAACAGATTGAGAGATTAAATTGAGCGGAAGAAGAGGACTGGTGGAGGACGCCGTTTTTCCATCTTGTTGGAAGTCCTGGTTTACGTGAGAGGAGGTGCGGCCCAGAGGCCACGCAGTCACTGAGGTTTACAGAAGGGAGGGGTTTGGTCCAGGTCCAACATTATGTCGAAAAAAGGGCGTGGGCGAGGATTTAGGAGCGGGTGTACTTCCCCCAGATGTGCAGCATGAAAACGGAGGCGATGAAAAGCAGACTCATGACCAGGACAGGGACAGGACCCCTGTGGAACAAACAGCACAGGCGTCATGGAGACGTGACCTTGAGAGGGGTGTGGCGATAGAAAAACCACTCCCACCACAAACCTTACGGCCACAGAGGGACATTGGGAGGAAACCATACACTGAATATCAAGACACCTAAAAGCATTTTATCTAGAGCTGACCCTGCATCCTGATTTGGGGCCTAATAGGCAGCAGGTGTCATGGTGGTTCAGGCATTGAACCAGAAGGTTAGCGGTTCCAAGCCTTCGAACCTGCATAGCACCCTTAAGTGGGACACTTCGTCCAGAAAGCTCCAGCAGTATAATTGTGTACAAATTTAAAATTTAAGAAACGCACATGCCCTTTTTATTGCACAAGCAACACCTACGCACACACAAAACTTGTTAATTACCTGGGAAAAGACCAGCCCTTGCATTGAGCGCATACCTACCAAGATCGAACATTAGAACAAACGCAGCCCCTTTTTTCGCAACAGGAAACAGGAAGTGTGGCATCTTTTCAGAGCCAGCGCCGCTGTACCAGAGCCCCGTTCGAACCGAGAACACAGAAAGATCATCAGCGACCGGGGCTGAAGTGGCACGGGGGAAACAGAGCAGAAAGCACTTAGACCGCAATTCTTCAGCTCTATTTCCCACAGGGCTCCCCAGTCAGCTAAACATGAAATGCCCCCGAGAGGGCTTATCGACAAGACCTGCCCGTGGAGGACACCAGAGGAACTGTCCATCACCGACAGGTACCAGTGTATTCACTGAGTCGTGTCAGACAAGCCAGGGAGCTTATATTGGGACCTGATCCGCTGGGAGAGATGGATTTTCACCATTGACCAGCAACAACAACAAAAAAAATTAAAGTCACTACACCTGACACATGCAGACAGCTCCCCCTATAGTCCTTTTATAACTTAAGGTTTAAATAATAAAATAAATAAAACTTCCGGAATAATGTGCCAATGCCTGTATTCATAACCCAAATGTGAATGTTCAAGACGTGGAATACCGCATCAAATCCACATGCCTTCAAGGCCTCTTGTTCTCATAGCAACAGGTGGAATCAAGAACTCAAATCGAGACCTCCAAGGTGGTGTGCCATCTGGCCTTAACCAATCACAGCAGCACCATAGCTGGCCAATAAACAAAGCTGAAGTACAAAAAAAATTATTCTCCTAACCCCAGCTGCTCGGGCCAGTCTCTGCCTGCAAACTGAACTTCTACGCTACCTGCAGCTCAACAAAAGATTAGTTAGGCCTAGAAAGCAGCGCAGCTCTACAGGCCGGTGACTAATTACAGTTTATTAAAAGAGGTAACTCACACCTCCCGGGACAGGAACGGAGGGAATGGTCACTAAGCGCTGCAGTAGTGATGCCATTCTGGGGCGTTATTTTTCAGCCTTTAATTGATGTGACCTTCACATGGAAGGCCTCTAATTAAGCTTGGAGGCTGCAGTGTGCCAGCGGAGTAAATCCTGCACCGGTCTTTTAAAAATCAATAACAGGAGGGCCAACAACCCAGTCAGGGTGAGAAAAATGCTCAAATTAAATGGAGGGGGGGGGGGGCAGCTTTGACTGCCAGCCATGAGAACCGGATAACGGCCTATGGCTACCAAACACAGGAAGAGAAGGGCTAGTCTGAACGTAAACGTATGGTCATTACCCCAATCAAGCACTTTATGAACCCTGGACAAATCTAGTTTCCTGTACTTATTCAGCATTGACGCATACACAAATGCAAGCCTTAACGGTACTTACTTTAGCCTTAAAGGTTTTAAAATTGTAAAGCAATTAGAAAAAACAATATTTTGTAATATAATTATAAGAGCCAAATAGCATCCATCCAGCAACAAATCATCTAAGTTTACACAAGACGGGGGGTAGATTTCACAAGCCATTGATCAGTTTTAACCGGGATATTGAAGTATTGGGAGCCAAATCCACAATGGCCAAACAGGAGTATTAATGGGCAGATAAATCAATACTGCCCACAGGAGTCATGGTGGACTGAAACCACTGGTTCCTATACTGACGTAAAACCCACATTTCTGCACACAAGCAGGGTTTATCTGCTTAAAGTTTATTTCTAAATGAATAAGCAACCTAGTTATGAATCTAAATCTACCGACTCCTGCAATCGATCCATAACAATGCGTCAGATTTCCAAGTTTCTCCCCCACCGGCTCCCAACAACCGTACCCATCATTTCCTGACCCTGGTTCCGAGGCCACCCCCCTTTTTTTAATATAAATCAGTGTTGGAGGTGACGCTGTAGTTCTCCTCCCCCCCCATGGAAGGGTGTACATTTTTTTTTATCGTTTAAGATTGATTGATAAATGCAAGTAAACTGGAAAGTAGCAGCTTATCTTTGTGTTGCATGTAAAGCTTAAAGAGGCAGCTTTGGGATGTAGAATGATTTCAAACGCTGTCCACCAGACATTTAACCTGCAACACCCGGTACTTTCAGTTAAGGAGATGGGAAGACGAGGCTGGAGGGAAAACAGAATCCCGTCTTTCTTACAGCCGTGGTGGAGAATACTCACACTTTCAGTCCTGGGGAGTCCTCCGTATAGAAGCGCCACATGCCACCGGTGCCCGCCGACGTCGTCGTCCGGCCCGCGCTCCTGGTCCCACTGCTGGTGGCTTTCCTGCACAAGAGAAGGGCTTCCCTTTTCAGAAACGGTCTCCGGGGCTCAGCCTATTAAACTTTCAGACCACCTCCACCAGGACTGGGGGGTTCTGCCTCAGTATTCTCATTGGTTTGAATTCTCAGGGAACACTGGCAAGTTAGGTGCTTGACACGGGATGAGCGGCTGGTACCTCTGTCTGACTGTAGAACCTGCCGTTCGGGGTGCCACGGCTTTGCTGGGAGAGCGGCTGGAGGCGCCCACATTGGTAGCACTTGCGGCTGGACCAGGCTAGGGAAATGGAGAGCATTTAAAAATTAACATGACTTGACAGTTAGTCATTTTCACAGAATAGCAGCCAAGGCAAGTTTTTGAATGAACGAGATAAAAAAAGATAAGCAGCATACATTTCGTGAGTCTACATGCAGTATTCAGAGGCCGTAGAGCCAAGCGCGTGGAAAGTACCGTTAGTTGACAATAAAACTATTCGGCCTTTCTGAGTTAGTGATTTTGAATTTAAATAAGCCATAGATGTCCTTTTTATAAAAATAAAAAAACCCAATACCACGGCAAACACTTTCCCGTAAGAACCCTTAACATAATTAGTTAGCGTGGAAGAGTTTAGTACACGCTGTCGGTGGCTCCCATAGAGAAAACGCTCAACTTAAAGCCACGTCTGCATTCGTGGCAACAGGCTAACTGTTAGCTAGCCAATTCATTCGACTTAAAATACAAACTAGCACTGACACGTAGAAAGTCACAACAATTAAAGACCTTACGCCAGTAGTTCGTTCCACGAACATAAAACCTACACGAGAAGAAGTTTATTTGTAAAATAAGCTACATTGACAAAACAGCAAACTATATTATACCTGGCAGAGAGATCCCTAGCGTAGCATGGAACTAGGATGTCCGCTAATTAGCATTCAAAATTATTCCCAGACAGTACAACAAGGACCAAAGAGACTTGAACTGGTGCAAACGTAAAATCTCACCATTTTGATGTATAATTCGTATTATCTTGTTCTAAGACGCGAGCTGTCCCTCTGAGTATCCCACTAGCTTCAAGACAAAACGACCAAAGAGGAGAGAGTAAAAGAAAAATGACGGTAGTCTAAAAAGGCCACGACAACACAAGGAAAGACCCATTTAGATGTCTAAATCGCTGCCAGAATTTGGAATGCAAATTAACATATGTATCGTTCTTGTTTTATGATTAAATATACGTTTTAATTTCATTTGATTTAGTAAGAAAAATATTGAATTTTGAAAACAAGCAATTTTGCAATTAAACTGTTTTTTAATTGAACAGGCAACGATAAAGACTGTTTCGAGAAATAAGGTGATGTGTATCTGTACTGTCCCTAGTATTAGAACATTTCAACTAGGTGTTACTAGATTTAGTAGGGGCTCATTTTGGTTCTAATTTAGGAGTTTGTTCCTTATCATCCCGCGATGTATTAGAGCCGCGATTACTTCGAACACGTTGTGTCATATGGATATCTACTGTAAGAACTTGCCGTTTAAAAGACTGTTCCTAAAAGTCGATTGACGGCTCTTCAAAGAGGTTGAAGGGTAGGTTTCTCCAACCAGCGTTAACAACAAACGCCTGTAGAGTTCTTTTATTTTATGCAACCATATGGCCTAATTTACCCTCTTTGTGGTGAACGCCATCCGTTACGTCTTAGACGAAGAACAATTTAGATAAAAAAACATTTTTATTTTATGGAACCACGGGGCCTCGTTTATCCTCTTTGTGTGAACGCCATTGATTACGTCTTAGATTGGCATTCATTTAAAAGGCTAGGTAACTTAGCTGTTTTGAACTTCCTGGTTAGCTAGAACATTATTATTTATACAATCAGCGGTAGCGGTTGCTTTAGTATCAGGGTAAAGGCTTTTAAAGTTACATTTAATAATATATATTAATGCAATAGATTAATTCTCCATACTGGTTGCTACAGATTATATTCGTGGAAGTTAGTAACAATATACTATATTTATTGTACATAAGGCGTTTTAAAAGGGTAGATACCCTTACTGGAATTACAACTGTTTTGTGTATCAGAAGCTAGTAAATGTAAGGTGTTATGTTGTGTTATGGCCAAATTAGGTCCTGTTTAAAAGGAGAAGACTACGAGTTCAGAGTGACTCACATACTTTACCATAAGAAGGGCAGATACACACGTAAAGCCTTATGAATCTCCAAAAATGAACGAACGCATCATGAGGAGACAGTGCCGTTTTGTGTTTTATTTTAATACGTTTGTCATAGGACTGTGCAGACATGATGTTTTTCGTTGCAAGTGATATCAGAAATAACCTTAAAAAATAACTTGTAAATAAAGAAAACTATTTTTATAGCACCTATCGTGCAAACCAGCTCAAAGTGCTTTTTCCGAAGCATACAACGCAAACCTGTTATTGATATTAAGAGGAGGTTGGTGGGGTGAGATAAGAGAAAAGTCCCCCGGTGAAGCCTGGCTGGGTACTTAAACGCAGATGCCCTTGGTCTGTCCGCCGCTCTATTCACCTGCGCTTTCCTGATGTTTGGTCCAGCCTGGACTGTCTTGAGCATGAATCCGGTGAGTTGCTACGTGTTGAGTGGTGGGCCAGGTGCAACAGGTGATTACCAGCGCATTCTTTTTGGCTGAAAGCTCCCGCGTAAATGAGAAACGCGTTATCGTCTTCAAGTGAGACGAGACAACCTGGGGTTTCACTTCATTGGTGTGAGGATATGCGCACAGTCTTAAATGCGCCTTGTAGGGTACCAGGTTTTTCGGGAATTGACGAACCCTGCCAGGGAACGTCCCCGATCTACTGTTGGCCTTCTATGCTATTTATATGATATGGACTGGCGCGGGTCCTGGCATTGAACTGCGATTGGTCACAGACCCTCCCATTGTCATCTTAGAAGACTATGCCTGATCTTGAAGTGAATTGCAATTTTTGTGTTTCTTAAAACCATCTCGTATGTCTATCAAATTGGATTTCTGTGTAATCTCCAGTTTATACAGTGAAAAATGTAGACTAATATTCCTTCTCCCCCCTCCACCCACCTGGCACCACCCAACACAGGTATTGATTTATGTTTTAAACATAAATGAACAATCCTCTCATTCAGTCCAGTGTTAAGTGTACTAATACATTTTAATTGTATGAGATTACATAAATCGCTATACTAGGAGCTGATGAAAAGATGATGACCAGGTCTGATAAGATTTTCTGTTTGTGTATTAAAATTAGCAGCGGCCGACAGGGGTCCATGTTGAAAAGGGCTGGTTATGTGTGTGTGTGTGTGTGTTGCCAGGATGGTGAGGGTGGTGTTCCTGCACCCCGACCTGGGTATTGGGGGGGCGGAGCGGCTGGTGGTGGACGCCGCGCTGGCTCTCCGCTCCAAGGGCTGCAGCGTGCAGATCTGGACAGCCCACTATGATCCCCGCCACTGCTTCTCCGAGACCCTCAGCCCTGAGCTTCCGGTGGTCTGCGTGGGGGACTGGCTGCCCACCAGCGTCTTCGGGTACTTCCACGCCCTGTGTGCCTATCTGCGCATGTTCTACGTGGCCCTCTACCTCATCTTCCTCAGCGGGGTGGAGTTTGACGTGGTCTTCTGTGACCAGGTGGAGTAAATCCGCAGTTCCAAACTTGCCGTTCGGTCGTCGACCAACGTTTTGTGAAGATATCGGCATGTCCCCGGATTTGAGAGTTCTGATTTTCGTTGCAGAAAAGTTGCAGTCGTTTTGGGCGCTCGGATGCTACCGGATTTAACTGATCGCATCACCGGTTTTGCTTTTAATGTCTTCAGGTGTCGGCTTGTATCCCCGTGCTGAGGCTGGCTCGTCAGCGGAAGAAAGTCCTTTTCTATTGCCACTTCCCTGACCAGCTTCTAACCCAGCGCCACTCCGCCATGAAGAGACTTTACAGGGCGCCCATCGACTGGCTGGAGGAGCGGACCACAGGCATGGCGGACTGCATCCTGGTGAACAGCCGCTTCACCTCTGGGGTCTTCAAGCGCACGTTCAAGAGCCTGGCGGGCGTGCGCACGGACGTCCTCTACCCCTCCCTCAACCCGGCGGCATTTGAGGGCGAGCTGGAGGAGCTGGACGGGCTGGTACCCGAGAACGCCGAGTGTTTGTTCCTCTCCGTCAACCGCTTCGAGCGCAAGAAGAACCTGCCGCTGGCGCTGCGTGCCCTGGGGGCGCTGCGCGGGAAGCTGAGCCCGGCCCAGTGGGCCCGGGTCCACCTGGTGATGGCCGGCGGCTACGACCGGCGCGTGGCGGAGAACGTGGAGCATTTCGCCGAGCTGCGGGCGCTGACCTCCGACCTGGGCCTGGAGAGCAGCGTCACCTTCCTGCGCTCCTTCTCCGACCGCCAGAAGGTGTCCCTCCTCCACCACAGCGCCTGCGTGCTCTACACGCCCAGCGACGAGCACTTCGGCATCGTGCCCGTGGAGGCCATGTACGCCCGCTGCCCCGTGGTTGCCGTCAACTCCGGGGGCCCGCTGGAGTCCGTCGCCGACCGGGAGACGGGCTTCCTCTGCGAGCCCCGGCCCGAGAGCTTCGCAGAGGCCATGGAGAAGTTTGTGAGGGACCCGCAGCTCCAGCGCGAGATGGGCGAGGCCGGGCGGCAGCGCGTCCTGGATAAGTTCTCCCTGGGCGCCTTCGCCGACCAGCTGCACAAGTGCGTCCTCAGGCTGGTGGAGTAGCGTTTGGACAGAGTGGCGCTCCTCTCTGAAAAGGAAGCCCGACGCCCAGACGATCTCACTACTGAGGATTCTATGCAGCATTCCAAGGGAGCTGTTGCCCAGGCAGACTAATGAAGGAATCTCTGCGACTATTGAAGGAAAAGTAATGAGCAGCTACAGATCTGACCGTGGCTGGAAGAGGACTGACGGGCCGGAACAATGGGAACGGAATCCACATTGTTCCTGCATGTCTGTCTGGGAAAATGTGCTTTTGGGTCGTCAGGCTCAGTCATTAATGAATTGGATTTTTCTTCCCAGCGCTTTTAGATCAGGTGTAGGCTTCAGATAGGTCAGCAAGGATGGGGGGGGGGGGGGGGGGGGGGGGGGGGGGGGGGGGGGGGGGGGGGGGGGGGGGGGGGGGGGGGGGGGGGG
>JAOYSI010069186.1:0-21878 GCA_025775065.1 Hiodon alosoides
TGTGTGTGTGTGTGTGTGGGTGTGTGTGTGTGTGTGTGTGTGTGTGTGTGTGTGTGTGTGTGTGTGTGTGTGTGTGCCTGTGTGTTTGTGTGTATGTTTGTGTGTGTGTATGTGTGCGCGCAGTTGGGGGGAAAAAGGGGTGCCCGGGATGGATTTAAGATGTTTAAGATGCATCCTGCAATACATGAATAAATTGAAAAAAAGTGTTATGACTAAATTATAAGAATGACATTAGTTATTCCTGACCACATATGCAATTTTGGAGTTTATAAATAGCATTAAGCTGATTATGGCTGATAGTGGTGACAAGGATCTTGCATCTCTGATGGGAAGATGCATTAGGCCCTATGGCTGTACACCCTACCATGCAATATTTCCATGGCAAATATGCAATGTTAACAAAAATGATAGTTCTGTGCACTTAGCAAATTGCATGTTGATTACATCTTGGGGATATTGCTGAAATGAAATTCGCTTTATCACTGGTTAACAGGTTATTACACATGATGTGAAGGCCTTCCGGGATAAAAAATGTGTGCGTTTAGGTTGACACCAATAAAAGAAACTGCTGACATTTAAAGTAAACATTTCACCAGCATTGCAGGTTTTCTGTGACAAATAAAATGTGTACTGAAAATAATTAATTTCTCTTGAAGGAAGGTCAATCGGTTTTCACCTCAGCATAACAAAATGACAGGAGAGAAGGAAACCGAATGTCAGAGATTAATTCCATTTCCTTAAAGCAATTATGATTCATTATTTTTACACCTGGTTCTTAATTTGTCTTTACTTGGGGTCTCAAAACCTAATAGGCTAAATTTAATGCTAAGGGCCAAATTGTATGCTAAGGGCAAAATTTTATGTTTAGTTCTGGTATTTAGGTTAATGTTTTACAAATTTCTGGATTGAAATTGGTACCATTTTAATTTCAAATTGCCACGTCACAGGCAAAATACAGGCTTCAATGTTCATTTGACTATATGTTCATCTTTCCATGCCGTGTTTCATCTTTCCCAGAATTCCCCACAGAATAAGGATACCAGCAAGTGAAAACATGCAAGGCTGTTCGCTGAAGTGATCTGATTTTCTCTTTTGACAGCTGGCTACCTTTTGGCTGAAGGTTCCACGCTAGGTCATGTGCCCAGAGGTGTGATGTGGGCTTGTGGTTTGCTAAGCAGCTCTTGCGTTGCACTTTTAAGCTACCGCAGAGAGGATTTTGATCTGCTTCGTTTCCATCAGTGTCCAGCAGTGCTCTTTGCGACGTCAGTGTGCACTAATTTAGGGATTGTGTGTAGTAAGCAATGCCCTTGAGCTTGGACAGGAAGTCTATAAATGTATTAACAGAGTAGAGGTGTTCTGAGCCGTGCACCTGATTCTCTAAACTCCGCTAACATTGTAGTATAACTGTTGTAATGTGTAATTTTTAAATTAAACTGAATTTTTTTGATATTTTTTTAATCATGCTGCTCACCACACAATGCCACAACCATTTCACCCTTTCCTGTCTTTATTATCCTCTGTCACAGCAATAACACATTTCTATTAATGTCTGGAAAAAAACTACTACGCTGGGCCACTTTGTATTTAAAATATAGGCTTTAAGACAGGACCAATGGGTTTGAGGTTTGATTTTTCCCCAAATACATATCTGGCCAAGCCAGATTGGAACTGCCCCAAACCAATTCCAAGAGATCTTGAACCTGACCGAGGACCAATGGCAGGGACTAAAATGCTACATTGGCCAGATTACCTGACATGGTAACCAACCTCTCAGCCAAAGACTACAATTCCCCTGAACAGCTTAAAATTCCAATGCCCCTCCTGCAATGCAGTTTACATCTGAATTCAGGTGCAGAAGAGAAAGACTGTAGGTAACTGCTTGCTTTCAGGCATGTAGGAATGTGTCCCCTAGTCAGCAGTTCAATGTACCTTCCAGGTGAGATGTATTAACTCCTCTGTGATGAGGGATCGAGAAAAGGCACAGTAGGTTACCTTCACTGCAAACAAAAAAACCTCAGTGGAAAATGAACACGGTGGTCTGCTAATGAGGACAAATGACACAGGCTAACCAAGCTATCCATTTTCCTATAATCAGACTGACACCTGACCTTGTCTTAATTGGTCAAAAAACATCACCTGATCCAAAGCCACCACTGCTTGGCAAAGGCCAAATGGGCCAGTCTTTAAACAGAAGGACTTAAAGGTATTCTCTCCGGACATTAACCCAATTAGAAAGTCTGATACCCCGGACAAAATGTCCTTACAGTCTATTTCAACTAATGACAGAAAAACAAGATGAACTTGAGGAACTGTGTCTGAGTTCAGCAAGGTTGCGATCCTTTAATCCACATCTATAGAACGTGTTGTGGAGAGGACATTATACAAAAACAACCCAGCTTAAGTTCATTATAGATGTACTCCAAGCAGGCCAGGGGAAATCCTTTTCTATTATGTACACTGAAAGACTCAGTTATATTTCCAGAACTCTTTTCATTAGTTTGTATTCCAGTAGATTAAAGTATGTTCAATTTCAATTAAGCACAATTATCAGTGTTAAAGAATATATTAAATGAAAGCAGAGCTGTTTAGGTTTAATTACTGATCATCACAGCTAGTGGATGATTGTGATTAAAGAAACTTAAGTAAATGAATCAATAAACAGTCACATTAACGTTGGGGAGGGTACAGCTGCAGGACACAAAAATCATCGGTAAAATCGGGCTGGGGAGGGTTAAATCACCACTAAAATCAGGCTGGGGAGGGTTAAATCATCACTAAAATCAGGCTGGGGTGGGTTAAATTGATACTAAAATCGGGCTGGGGTGGGTAAATCATCACTAAAATCGGGCTGGCGTGGATTAAATCATCACTAAAAACGGGCTGGGGTGGGTTAAATCATTGCTAAAATCAGGCTGGGGTGGGTTACATCATCACTAAAATCGGGATGTGAGGGTTAAATTGATACTAAAATCGGGCTGAGGTGGGTGAATTCAGCACCAAATCGAGCTGGGGTGGGTTAAAATTGGGAATCCAATAGTATTTTTGCCATGTTAAATCATTGAAAAAAAAAAAAATTTAAACACAAATGGAAAAGTTGATTAAAATATTAATTAGTAGACTATTCATTTCTTAATAGTCAACTGTTCTGTAAAGATGTCTCAGCATACCAAATGTATCTGAGAAGACGTTGTTTGGGTTTTAATGTCTGTAGTCTGGATGATAGCGAAGTTTCCATCGCCCTAAGTGTTCAATGACAGAAGGCCCTGATGAGGAAATATCGCTAAGGCCTTGATTCTCCCAGCGAAGATCAAACAATGAAATTCAATCAGTGTTCATTGGTCTGACTCGACTGCACATAAACCAGACAAATTCTGCTTGTTCAAAGTTCATTTCTATGAATATTAAAACACTGCATGCATATTTAATCCATTTCCTCCTTATTAATTCAGATGAAAAAAATCGAATTATTTCTGTTATCATTCACTACGTTTTCTGCTTTTGTGGGTCTCACACATCAGTAGGGTCAACACATCTGAATTACAGATCAGTAGGGTCAACACATCTGCATTACACATCAGTAGGGTCAACACATCTGCATTACACATCAGTAGGGTCAACACATCTGAATTACAGATCAGTAGGGTCAACACATCTGCATTACACATCAGTAGGGTCAACACATCTGCATTACACATCAGTAGGGTCAACGCATCTGCACTGCAGATCAGTAGGGTCAACACATCTGCATTACACATCAGTAGGGTCAACACATCTGCACTACAGATCAGTAGAGTCAACACGTCTGCATTACACATCAGTAGGGTCAACACATCTGCATTACACATCAGTAGGGTCAACACATCTGCACTGCAGATCAGTAGAGTCAACACATCTGCATTACACATCAGTAGGGTCAACACATCTGCATTACAGATCAGTAGGGTCAACACATCTGCAATACAGATCAGTAGGGTCAACACATCTGCATTACAGATCAGTAGGGTCAACACATCTGCAATACAGAGCAGTAGAGTCAACACATCTGCATTACACATCAGTAGGGTCAACACATCTGCACTACAGATCAGTAGGGTCAACACATCTACATTACACATCAGTAGGGTCAACACGTCTGCATTACAGATCAGTAGGGTCAACACATCTGCATTACAGATCAGTAGGGTCAACACATCTGCAATACAGATCAGTAGGGTCAACACATCTGCATTACAGATCAGTAGGGTCAACACATCTGCATTACAGATCAGTAGGGTCAACACATCTGCAATACAGATCAGTAGGGTCAACACATCTGCATTACAGATCAGTAGGGTCAACACATCTGCATTACTGAAGGCAGCTTTACTAGGGCCCAGGGCACAGATTCAGCTTGTTGACTCAGTTTGTTGACTCAGTTTGTTGACTCAGTTGACTAGCGTAAAGCGTTTCCACAGGTATTCCGTACCAGCCCCAGCTTAAATAAAAAACTGGTTTAGATAAGGATTCAACAATCCCACAAGCGACTATCCTTATCCTGCATGCCTACATTATGCATGACCATTACACTCCGATATACTGCCTTTTTCCCACTCAACTATGCAAATGGTCTTTTAATTAGTCGTTTCATCACTGACAAACAGAAGCACCTTGTTAATAGTGATGGGTTGAGCCGTTTTAATGTGAGAACAGAATTTGCACTTAGAGAAGGGAGGAATTCCTGTTCAGAGAAAGGGGGAGCACGTACCTAAAGGAAGGAGGAGAGATGTTTATGGATTGAAAGTAACTTAGCAGGAGCCGCAGAAGGTTTCACATGAGACAGCTTTGGGGAAATAACTTAGAAGGAAAATGTATGGCTGGTTTGAACGGGTTTCAGTCTAACAGTTCGTTTTCTACAGTGGTATCCAACCTGAACCGTGTGCGATGTATGTCCACAACACACCATTCTTAACATCATCGCACTGGTTACTTTGTTGAATTCAGGATGGTGAATCTCAGCTCCAATGTTCTGGCCGTGCTCTTAGGAGGCAGAAAGGGCTCTCGCCACCTTCATGACTGTTTTACCATCCCTTGCATCTCAACACATATGTATTTTTGTATGCTGCCCTAGTTTATACCTGCTGAAGCTACACAATGTCCTATAACACTAAACACTAAATTCATGCACTCTACCTCCCCTCGTTTGACAGCTGATAACCATTATTTGCTTGCGTCTTTTTCCTCCCCCTCTCCCTGGCGCAGGAAAGATAAGCTCGGGCCAGTTTGGTCCTGGCAGCCAAAGCCGCGAATGAAGAAGGAACCACCTGTCCAGCGCTGTTAGCTGTCCCTCAGAACTTTCACTCTGGGCTGGAACTGTTCAGATATCAGAACAGTTCCTCATTGCTTTCCTTATCATTCAGACATTTTTAGTGCTTTGCACACGTTGTTTATCCCGCCATAATAACTAAAGAACGATTTATTGAGTTTTTAAATAATGATGATACTAATAATAATGATAATAATACACATTTGTGATACACATTTGTTTTAATATTCTATTTTCAATTTTTATCAGATTCGGCCGGTGTTTTCTTTTAAAACCTAACTTTGAGAGTGACGTGGACATGCCTGTGGTTCAGTGGACGGACGTGGGGTGCATTTTAGAGTTTAGAGAATCTGAGTTCCGAGAATCTGAGTTCCGAGAGCTTCGGAAATGGTTTGAATCTGTGCAAGGTGACGAGACGCCCTGACCTGTCTGTCTGAAGTGTTGGGTTTGCTCTGCTTTCAGAATTAGGATCCGTGCGTCCCCCCGGTGTACAGATATTTTCACACATAAGGTCAATCCTCTGGCGCTTTCGCTGCTGGCTGACAACACCTCATAGGCCTGTGTGCAACTCTCCAAATGTGAACCAGAGACTGGTCAGCTCAGTAAAGGAAAGCAGGGATCACACAAAATCAGTAAAATGTGCATCTTATTTTTTTTTATTTATCAGAACATTTTAGCGTTGTAATGGTAATGTAAAAATTACCGATAGCACACAGGACCTTGAACAATTGTTTACAGGCACTTACTTACGAAAGGTTTTCGATCCCGGTTTTAGGAGATACTACGTTTTAATATAATATTTGCATATATTTTTTACATATGCATCACCAAATAGACATTAGCAGCCATAGAGTGGATCGTTTCTCATAAAGAAATCTAGAAAATGGTGACGGGCGTTTATTTAAGTGTTTTTGATCATTTCTTATAGAGTCACGTGACTGAAGATTTGACGCATGTTATCCTCACTGTAATCCAAGTTATTTTGTATGACCCTCCCTTACACACATTATACAGTCCGGGACTGGCAACGCATTTAGCCTCCTATAAACACCGGCACATGGTGAAAATTAGACTTTTTATTTGAAGGAGAACCGCATGACTGGCCCACTCTTAATCCTTTCATGTCAAAAATAAATTGAAAGTCATGATTTACACCTGATCATAAATGAGCATTTTTCACAGCATTTAACACAAGTCAGGCATGTGTTTTTACTGTTCTATAATCTGGGAATATTGATGCCTGCAAAAAATATTATCTTGATACAGGGCAATGTATTTTATATCCAGCTTTAATTCAATTCAGACCTAATTATGGGCTGATATACACCTGGTACTTACATCCACTCCCCCATTCAGCTGATGTGTAATGTCTTGGACCCTTCATCAAAGGCTAGTTTTGATTATATTTCACATGGGGAAATCTTGGCTAGGGAATTAGATGCACTAGGATCGCTGTAGTGCATTATGGGAAGGCTTGTAAAGATTGAATCTTGCCTCTGACCTTTAAATAATCGGATCTAGATTATTTATTGACAGTATATAGAATAAAAACATTAAATTAAAACATTACAGTGTGAGGTGACAATAATTAATTTAATATTCTTACAAGTTTTCGTCCCTATGTAAAAGTAAATTACTGCAACAGTGTTTAATTAATTTAATGTTTGTGCTTCAGTTGCCAAATATCTGCCTAATAAATGAAAATACAACAAAGCTCTAAGAGAAATCGGAATGCCCAAATTTTATTCTATGTCTGGTTCAGCGTTGTACCAATGTCACAACACATCTTACCATCGTTAAAATGCTACTTATTCACCCATTCACTCAAACCTTAAGCACTGCAGCACAAATTAAAATATAAACCTCCATCGTCTTTGGATACATTAAAATAATTCACATTCTCCAGGATGGAGTTTCCGACGTAACTCCTGTACAGATTCAGGTTACTGGTATCCACTCAATAACGTACTCTATATCCTGTTATCCTAAAGCAGCTTTCCCCCCGATGTATGGGTGGTTTTCAAACACCTCATTATTGAAAGATAAGGAAGTCAAATCCTTCATCTATAAATACACCTGCTTTTATAAAAATAATAATCAAATATTTCCCCAACCATAATTTAAGAGATTGCAGAAGCCTGTAATGCATGGCTGCCTGCTCTCAGTGTAAACAGAAAGAAACTCAAACAGAAAATTTTAATGGATGAACAGCTCTCTCTCGCTCTCTCTATCATCTTCTTCTTCAGACAAGTAATCAAATAAAATAGCGGTATGAATTTATGGCAATACAAAACCCTATAAAGTAGAATTTATCATGAGGTTGAGGCATAGGAGTTTTAAATCTGGACATATCATAGGTGCATCTACCCAGCTAAAAATAAACAAAGCCACAGGTCAAAGAATTCTTCACAAACCTGAAAACAAAGACGTACGTGCAAACCGATAAACTGTCGATCATGAGCGGGAAGCAACACTCAAATACTCATGACTTCTGATGGAATATTGACATATCTGAGTGAAAATGTCAATAATTATACTATCAACTGTTAAAGTATTAAAGTTAGCTTAAACATACGTTCATTTGTCCCATGTAGAAGCAGACAAGTAGACTGTTGCAATGCTAAGTGAGACAGGTGATATAGGCGACCGTCACTGTCACCAATCCCCATTGCTTAACTGGTCTGTAACTGCTCAAGCACAGGCTAATTTGGAGGATGGGCACGGCTTATGCTGATTCTGTAGCACGGATTTAACGATGACTGATGACAAGGATGCCCCTTTAAAGAGTCCATCTGCACGAACCTGCATGAACCTGCATGAACCTGCATGAACCTGCATGAACTGCACAAACCTGCACGAACCTGCATGAACCTGCATGAACCTGCACGAACCTGCACGAACCTGCACGAACCTGCACGAACTTACCTGCTTAGCAAGTGAAAAGGAAAGGTGCCAGGCTTAGTCTACATGATGGTATTCTGTGTAGAAACATGTTATTCTGCAATTTCACGCTCTTCTGCCTATATTTACCGTTACCTGAAGGACCAGGCATACTTTACCTTGTAGGCTATAACCTGGCACACTATTGCTGGATTTTGCATTTGATTGCTTTGTTTCCATGGCTGGAATTTAAACCGTACTACCAAATGCTAGATACAGCATTATTCATCTGATCATTTATGCTGGGACAGAGTAAAAATTAACACAAAAGGTATATTTACGCACACACACACACACCGCTTAGTTATCTAGCGTTAACCCTTTTCTACATGAAGGACGACAGCTGTCGGCTTACCTGCTAAGACAGTGCTGCAGCAGATGTATCCGGTGAGGGTGGACAAAATAGATCCAATTGCAGTCTCTCATGCCAGTCACATTGATAACCCCAAATGTCAGAGAGAATCCAGTTGAAATCTTAATTGCCCAACTAAAAATCCTCCTTTTGATTAATTTTTACAATAAATCCATTTTCTGCTTCATCACCTAATTCAAGTTATTTATTTCCCTGGTGAGATTTGGCAATTGATTGACTGGGCTTAATTTAACTAGCCTTTTTTTTCTTCCGCAGCATTTTAGCTTAAAGTGACACATTCATGCCATAGGATTTAGACAGTGCCTTTTCCAATGCATTGGACGGCAAACATTTCTCATTAAAATACGAAATATGAATGAGTTAATGAATCTCCTGTTAAGATCCCATAAATCTGAGAATGCCAAAATACACGAGAGTCTTATCGATATTATCAAACTTACCGATATTATCAGTCTTATCGATATTATCAAACTTGATCAAACTGGCGCCACGGCATGTCTGTCACACTTTACTTCTGACATCTGAGTTGAGTGTTTCAAGCTGTTTGCCGTTGTATAGTTTTGTGTAGTGACTTTGTCTTTGTGGGAGATTTTAGTTTGGTTTTGAGTGTGCTAGTTTTCCTTCTCAGCTTCCGTTATGCAAGTGCTGCTGTTTCCAGAAAAACTGGTGCAGGGGGTTCTAATTGAATAAATAAAATCTTACGTTTGCCTTCAAAGGGCAAAACTATGAATTCAGTGTTCTGCCGTTCGGCCTCGCTAATTCCACGTGTCTTCACAAAGTGTGTGAACACTGGATGATAACCTGTCTGCAGCTTTTCTGCCTACTCTGCTCTACCAGTGGTGACATTCTAGAGACGTCTGAGCCCGATGGCAGTGGAATTAAAATCCCTCCCCCTGGGCCTCTCACACGTGGAGCCCCTGCAGGCACAGTTCAATGCCATGGTTCCATTTTCAGAACCACAACCGCAAGGTCACCGAAGTCCAGTGATTCCATGTGTGTCTCTTTACCAGTATACCACAGAACATTTATCTGGAGATACTGCAAGGTGCCCCCGAAGGATCCAAAAACAAAGACAAAGTTCTGGTTTTTTACAAAGATCATTCATAGAGCTGCTCGGACCATTCACAAAGGTCTGTTTCTTTATTTATACCTTCTTTTTTTCCCCTTTGATTTACTCAAAACAGGTTTAATTATTATCTTAATTATCTACTGTCATTTCATTATTTTTCTATAACTGCCTCAGTTAAATCAGTCATTAACAAAAAGTAAATAGTTACCTGCTCATTTTAACAACTAACGCACCTTTCTGTGTTTCCTTTCTGCTGAGAGGAAACGCCTGCAGCCACATTCAGGGGACCTTGCAGTTGAGGGAGCTGAAAGCTTTCATCCTCTAAGGTGGACCGCTGAGTGATACATCATTGCACTTGACAGCACAGGGCTTGTTTATTCTCAGCACCATCCGTTTTAATAAATGTAATTGCCAGGCTGGACTGTAATCTTTTTTTACCAAGTGAGACAGCCTGACTGCTGGCGTAATTTCCTAGCATGCATATAAAGTTTAGGGAAACGGACAAAGACCAATATTGGATGTTTTGGGGGAAAATTACCTCATTAACTCTATTGACATTATTGACCTCTTTGAGGTAGAAAAGGGATTATTATGACCTCGACTAGCACATGCACGAGCGGATCAATACTGCAAAGTCAGAGTTCGCCTTGCTCTCCAGTAAGGTTGATTGCAGAATGAACTCTATTAAAAGTTTCCAAAGGAGAAAAGTCAAACATTATTTAGCAGTGATGCCTTGCTGTTTTGATGGCCGCAGAGTGGAAAGCCTCAAAGGTGTATTGACAGTAATAGTGTTTGTCACCGGCACCTGAAGTGCGGGGGATCCGTGCCAGTGAGGCTGACAGTTCCACGCGGTTCTGATCCAGTCGGGGTGTCATTTATTTAATCAACTGCTTTGTAAGCTTCACCTGATATTTACATTGGCACAGCTGGGCTACACATAAATGTCCATCTGCTCCAATGATAGTTGCGCTGGCATACAAAACCTCAGCCTGTTGATTTAGTTGATTACACTTGTAATTTGCACCAGACATCAATACAGTATCCAAGGCTTAAAAATATAATTTAATTGTGATATGGTGCATAGTCTAATAAAATTTTATATGCACGTTTTATGAGAGCAGATGTTATGTGAAGTCATTTACCTGGCTTTATTACTTCATACGGGGAAACATTGCATAGTTCCATTTGAGGCACACCCAAATGTGTGGAAAGTACTGGGCAAGTAGAAGTACTGAGAATATTTTGTCTGCATTTCAGCTTGCTTGTGCTCGGGGGGAGAGCTTAATTATAATTAAAGGATGATTATTCTATTTAGCTAAAAGACAATCTCTGGTTTCTATCTTTACTGTGGTAGATGTGTTCAGTTCCTGTCTGGTACAATACCTCCTTCCCCTGGTCTGACACGAAGCCACACCCACGAGTACTCTGGTCTAACCCAAAGCCACACCCACGAGAACCCTGGTCACACCCAAAGCCACACCCACGGGTGCCCTGGTCACACCCAAAGCCACACCCACGAGTACCCTGGTCTAACCCAAAGCCACACCCATGAGAACCCTGGTCACACCCAAAGCCACACCCACGGGGGCCCTGGTAATACCCAAAGCCACACCCACGAGTACCCTGGTCTAACCCAAAGCCGTGATGAAGCGTGGAAAATAATGGTTGTTCCTGTATAGGCTATTTTTTAAATATTGTAATACATTATTTTTTGCAGATTAATTAATTAATTATTACATCTGACATTACATTAATTACATCTATTAAACCTTCTGAATTATCGGAGAGGCAGTATTCAGATCAAATAGGGTATTTGGTTTGTGTTTGAAACTAATAATAAATACATACATAAATAAATAAATAAATAATTACATAATTACACTAATTAAGGAGATCTAACATATTGAACATACCTTTATAGGGTGAATATGGGGTAGTTAAACACATACCTTAAAGTTCATCTTAAGCAAGTATTGCTCATCTTTTTATCTTGAAGTTTTCTGCTGACAAGACAAAAAGAGAGAGTGAGAAAAAGAAGTGGTTATAACCCAAGGACAGGTCAACGGTGGAAAGAACCAACCGTTAGAGTAATAATTCACTGCATTCAGAGTGTTTTACCATGGGATTCCTTGGTTTCCTCAGAGAAGGAACTATCAAGCTCCCAAGCATCTTGTTTTAGCTGCGAAAAGGTTTTTCTGTTTACTGTCTCCACCTTTCACTCAGCTGCCGATAAGACTCAGATTCATCAGTAGAAGCCCATTCATGTAAGTAATGCTAATACTCAAATGAAATTTCTTGGGTAGTTTTTAAAACATGCACACACACATGCACAGGAGGGAGAGTTTTTAAAACATACAGAAGGGTGATACACACACACACACACGCACACGCACGCGCACACACAGCAAGTGGATGAGGTAGAAAGAAAAGTTACCATCGGAGCAGCAGCTTTGCAGACTTTTAAAAATTCCTGTAAAATCTAAATCCTGCCGGCATTCATTCACTAACAGAACGATTAAAACCTCAAAGATAAAGTGATATTCAATCAGTCGTCAGATGTCCCTCAAATTTTATTATTTAAATTTCATCATTTGGTTTGACAAAATTATTACAGATTTTTTCAATCTACAAAAACAACATTTCTGAAATGCAAGGATAAACTGCGATTATTTTCTGTAGAAACTGATCAATACCCTCTTCCTCAGTTTGATACTATATCATGCACACTCAATGGCCAGTTTTATTAGGTGGACCACCCACTTTTTAAATCGTTCCTATAAACAGTGATCCACTTGGCCTTGACTTGTTATTTAAAATGGCCAGATAGGCCCGCAGTTACTGTTGGTTTTAACGTTAGCATGGACAAACCCTGAGACAAACAGACACAATCCTGGACAAACGAGTGTGCACCGTGGAGGGAGAACTGAGGGGGCAATTATAATATTAATCAGATTTTAAAATCTGTTTATATGTAACGGTTTTCTTTTTTAGTAATCCGTCTAGTAACGACTACAGTAATCTGTCTAGTCACGACTACAGTAATCAGTCTAGTCACGACTACAGTAATCCGTCTAGTCACGACTACAGTAATCAGTCTAGTCACGACTACAGTAATCCGTCTAGTCACGACTACAGTAATCTGTTCTTTAGCCTTTCTCCTTCGCTCTTGTTCTGCCAAAGTCTTTAAAAAAATCGAAAAATGGTCGGCAGTTTAATGATCAGATTTTCAAGTGTGTTCAGGGAAAAACCTATGTAATAGAACGTTAGGGTACATGTAAACATATTTTATTCCGTATAAGTCTTACAAAAAAGGTGTTACAAACATTTCAGAACATTAAAGGGCCTTCGTTATAGTATCAAACTATTGGTTTATATATAGCATCTGTGGGCTTCATATTTCTGGCGTACCTAGCTTAGAGAAGGGTATATGAAACTGAATGGGCTTTTTGTCATAACAGAAACTCTCTTGTCAGAGAAAACGCTTATATTACTGTAAACATCGCTCTGGGAGGAATGCAGAGTTACTCTAAAAATCTCAAGTGGCTCTTATCAAATAAAATATTCACTACACCAATGCTGAAACTTAAATACTATTTTATATTCAGAAATTTTAGAATTGTGAAAAAAATATCATTATGAAAATATATGTTTCAGTCCCAGAGTTCTAGGTTTGATACCTGCCCGTTGACTGTCTGTGTGGAGTTTGTGTTGGTTTCCTCTGGGTGCTACACAGAACAAATTGAAGTCAAAGTCTTTAAACATGTGAATGCCCGCAGGGCTTTTGGCCCAGATAACAGCGCTTTCCTTCTTAAAACTTTTGCTGATGAGCTGGGGCGTGTGTGGTGTCCTATTTTCCAGATGTCTCTTGACTCACACTTTTAAAGGCATGGAAAGTGTCTCATATCATTCCCATCCCTTAAGAACCATCTCCAGACAAGGAGTTTTAACTTCTGTTTTCCGATGAAGACACCTTTTCATGGAATCCTTACATTCATTTTGTCTGTGCCAAGGTACAACGGTACATGTAGTTTATAATTAATTTAAGGTTGTTTGGTGCTAGATGTGATACTTATATGGTATTGTGTGACCGGCCGATACAACTGGTGGTGAAACCAGAAACCACCATTTTTTATCATCAGAAAATAAATAAAATCTGTAGTCCTCATATAAGCTCATAAATCTCTCATTCTGTGTGTATTTGATAGATCAGGTGAAAATGGCAGGGGGTGCTGAAATAGAAAGATCTTACGGTCCACCTAGTCGGTACCATGGTTCAGCTCCCTTTCACCTCTGTTCCACTTTAGCGATGGACACGTTTAGTCAATTGTCACGAGGTACGCATAGGGGACATGTTTGAGTTATTGTATGACAGACACACGGTATACACGGTATACACGGTATACATGGTATACTCCCAAGATGCATGCCACATGAGAAGTGTTCAGTCAGGCTCCGCTGAAGAGTAAGGACGCAGTGACAGCTCCGGCGTTGTGACGTGGTGGACGGGAAAATGAGATTCCTTTTTACTTCCATGTCTCCATTGATCTTCAATCAATGTCAATGCCTCTCCTTTTCATCTCCTGGGTTTTCCACATCTTCACACTTCTGGTAGTTTAGCTCTTCGTGTTTAGTGGTTTTAATACACAGAAATTATTTTACTACAATTACAATGTGTGAACATATTTACAATCTGCGTTATATTTATTTAGCAGACACTTTAGTTGGGAATACAGTTGAAGCATTGGGTTGTCTGCCAGGATCAGTGTTTCAAACCTGATATAGGTTATTATTAAAAGTATTATAGAAGGAGATAACATGGACCTTTATGTGCCTTAACTTCATTTGGTTGATATTTTTTCTGAGCAATAGTATGTTAAACATAAAGACCCAGAAACAATGTAGCACATTATCCAAACGTTCTGTTCCCCATTTAATCTGATTCTGAATGAGGAGACACCAACTGCTTCATTTCTGCTGCATTCACCACAGCGAGAGATCGGGGTGCTGATGGGAACACAGACACATGCGGACACATGCGGACACATGCGGACACATGCGGACACATGCAGACACATGCTGAATCTCTGTAAATACGACCAAAGGGGATGTCAGGGGGAAGACGTGTGGCCATCAGCTCAGTGGAACAGAACAGAGGAAAGTCGATGGAATTATCCCACCGTGATATTAAACAAATGAGCTATGACCTTTGGGATGTTTCTGCAGTCAATGTCGTATTGACATTACGTTGTGTGCCTTGGTGGGTAGATTCACCTATCTTTCTTTAGTGGAACACCTTGAGAAGTGGGGAGAATGCTCAGTTTCCAAACGAGAGGAGAACACTTGTTTAACGTATTCTGATTAACATCTTAAATGAATGCAAGGCCATCCGAACATGCCGGGAGATTGCATTTCAATTTGTTTCTGGTATTTTAAGACTATTCATATTCACAGCTTTCCCATGTGTATACTGTGCATTCTGCAGACCCGCCCCCAGAAACATATTGATCTCTGGGAAAGAAAACGCACCATTTCCGCCTTGAAAAAACAATGGAGTTTTATTAGGGTGAAGGGGTTAGAGAACAATGCAAGTCTTCTTCATGAATACATGGATTAAATACCCCAAAGGTCACGGCTGAGTCTGGCGGGATTTCTGAACTCCGCTATCGTTCCTGCCGGCCACGGTCTGTGCTGCTACTGCTAATTCTATCAGATAATTATTTAACATAATGTGTACATATAGGGCCTCTGCATCGAGCTGAGGTTTGAACTTACAGTCATTTCTTCTTATACTTCTGTTCAGCGGTTATTTTTATTTATTTTTTGTTCTATTAAACTTTCACTTCTGCCTATTCAGAGGTGCCAACTTCTACATAGCATCTACGATTCTGAGTCTCTGCTACGGCAAAGGTCTCAAAAATAAGTTTTTTTACGCTTTTTCGGTTTTGTCCATTATTTCATCATT
The DNA here is from genome assembly GCA_025775065.1 of Hiodon alosoides. Taxonomy (NCBI): domain Eukaryota; kingdom Metazoa; phylum Chordata; class Actinopteri; order Hiodontiformes; family Hiodontidae; genus Hiodon; species Hiodon alosoides. Next base: position 15,647 of record JAOYSI010069186.1, read on the forward strand.
TCCCCCAAAATCTTTTCATCAGTTGTCACACCCCTCTCTAATTAAGAGCTTGACTGAATCTACCTGGATCACTGTGCCAGGGAAACTGAGAGTGTTGAGTTTGACTGAGTGATTATCTCTTGCTTAAATTAATATCTATGCTTTAATTATACCACATGAAAAATTACTGGTGGATCATTTGAAAATAACATCTTAGCAATCATTTACTAACCCATCATTGCTAAACCAGATATGAAGTTAAGTTATATCTCAAGATATCTAGCAGGCTAGCTCGCTAATGTTAAGGTTAGGTGAAATTTACCAAGCCTATTAAGAATTTGAAATGTTAAATACAGGCAGTGATCATCTTCCATTTGTATATTGTGTCGCCTTACCTGATTTAATGATTCCCCCATCCTGAAAGAAAATGGCGTCCAAATATGAGTGTGCAAGAACTAAGATAACGGTCATCCCGGAAACATTCAAAGTCATTCAGATACCTGGCGAACAGACTTAAGACTAACTTATTCTCCCACTTGAAACTGAAGGAAGTAAAAATATGTGTTGCAAGCCGGGGCAACTGAAGGAAGTAAACATATGTAGCACGCTGGGGCAACTGAAGGAAGTAAACATATGTAGCACGCTGGGGCAACTGGCCCAACACCAAAGGCTGCAAGGCACCCCACCGAAATGATCACAAATCTTAGTGAAAAAACGTTCCTTTTGAAAAGGATCTCTATTCTGAGATCAGTGCCTTGCTGTCTACAAGGAGGATTGTTTGTTCTGAGTTTTTATAGCTAGCCAAAGGGCATGGCTCGCCTACTCAGCTGGCTGGTATTTACGGTGGTTAATGCCAGACCTCGTGATACTCTATTAGCGGTACCCAGGACGTCACCTCCGGATTCTACCAGCAAAATAAAAAATCTCCTCCCCACAATCTAGCATGCGCATGTTTTTATCTTTATGAGAAAAACTAAATGATCACATACATGGCAGATATTCCCCGTTACTAAATAGAAAACAACTTAACCCACTAAGCGGGCTCTATAAATATTGGGCTAAATATAATTACTTTTTCTCATCTGCGGTGTGTCCATCAATGCCTGCATTATGTATCATCATTAGTAAATTCATATCTCAGACAGTTCAGACTAAAATATATTGTTTTGATATTGTTTTAATATTTTCAAGTCACAAATCTATTTACTGTCCTGTAGTCGAAAAGTAGGCAGCTCGATTTAGAATAGCTACATTAATGATGAATATAAAAATCCCAGGACAGGGGACAGAAGAGACGTGCATCGTCTGGCTGTTGTGGAGACTTTGTTCGGATCCCCAGTAACGTGCGCTGGACATGCAGAATTTATGGCTTTTCTCTTTACGTGTCTTTTTCTGCAGCAAGTAAATACACTTCTGTGTAAAAGGGGGTCAAACTATTCAGATTCACTGTTTTCTAGCAAATAAATTATTGCATGGGAGCTCATGAGTTTTTAAATATTTAAATATTTATGTATTTGCCTTTGAGCCCTGGGAACACGCCCATGGCCAAGATGTGGGGCAACAGCCAGAGAAAAGATCTCGTTGCCACCTGAGTGTGGCTTCACTGATTGTAAATCAGCCGTCCACAATTAAAAAAAAATAAAATTAAATCATTTAAAACAGCCAGGGGTGCTGGCTGAAAGGACAGAGGGTTGTGGGATAGAAAGGTGGTGGACGGATGTGTGATTGATAAAAGCTGTATTATTTTAGTTTACCCGAAAATGGTAAAAATTTGTAAAGCGGTGATTCAGTTTAATCATTTTTTGTTGTATTTTTGGTTTATCCCCAACATGGGTGGTTTCTGTGACTTTGAGTGGTTTCTGTGACTTTGAGTGGTTTCTGTGAGTTTGAGTGGTTTTTGTTATGTTTGTGTTAGAAATGCCACATAAAGGGGCAAAGTTCAACCCCATCTCTCTTTCTCTGACCGGGAATGCTGGGTAACATTTAACCATTGTGTAAGTGTAACCATTGTGTAAGTGTCACCATTGTGTAAGTGTCACCATTGTGTAAGTGTCACCATTGTGTAAGTGTAACCATTGTGTAAGTGTAACCATTGTCTAAGGTCACTCTGAGTTGTGGGGTTATGGGAAAACAAAACACTTCAAGTTTGGCTTATATTAATTATTATAGAATTATAAAACTATACTGTAAAAAATGTTTTGGTTCAGTAATAAAGTAAATCTGATTTAAATGGCGCAGACAACATTTTTGGTTCAGTAATAAAGTAAATCTGATTTAAATGGCCCAGACAACATTTTTGGTTCAGTAATAAAGTAAATCGGATTTAAATGGCACAGACAACATTTTTTGACACATCCACATTGCGCTACGGCAGTGACTATTTAATACACATAATAATGCACATATAATTTCAATATTATTGATTTGATCTTCCCTGGAATTAGCAAAAATATTTCCCAAATATGACTTATTCTATGCAAAAAAAAACAACAAATAAGACGGACTTCCATGATGTCACGTCTGATAACTCATCACAGAGATTTATCATTTATAATTCACTTCAGCACAACACTTACTGTCTTGGAGTGATTTGGAATATATAAGCAAACCATTATATTCGCCCATGGCATTTTAATAAGTAATAACAAATCCCAAGAGTCCTCCCTTCAAAAAGACTGCTACCAAGAGTCCCACACACTCAAACCTAGTGTGATTGTTTCTTTTTTCATCCATTTTCCATGAGCCTAGCTAATAGTCTTAGACAGGACCATCGCTCTGAACTCTGAATTTTCTGAACACATACAGAGCTCAACCCAAGCTCCGGGATTTTGGTAGCAATCACAACCAAAATCCCCTATAGAACGCTGTCATGTTTTATGGTACTTTAGTCTTTGCAAGTGTAAAGACTGCAAAATGCCTGAAACGAGTAAAGACCGCAAAATGCCTGAAACTTTTATAGTTTTTTTGAAAAGTGGTTGAACACACATACAGCTTTTTTGGATAACACTCTAGGTTATTGCAGTTATGTAAACGACGGAAAACAGACTGGCCAACGGCAGCGTGGCTTCAACACAGACTGACGGTTGTCTGAAGATGCTGAAAGGAACCTTATTGTATTTTAGAGAAGCTTTGTATATCTGCAGAATAACATACTTTTAATAATACGTGCTAGCCAACACTGAAAAGTTTTTAATAGACATTTTTTTGTTCTCTGGGATTTATGCTCCCAATGATATGAAATCCCTCTTCAACACTGTTTCCATGCCTCCCCGTATTCTAGAAAGAGTCAATTTATAAGTCCGCCAATGTGTAATATTATTGCTGTGAATGTGAGTTTGTCATCAAGAGACCCATAGCTCTTCAATAAGGTTTGGGTCTAACAACACCTCTGGTCTCCGAGGTACAGTTATTAAAAATAATTTTAAGATTGCCTGGACATGTTTCCTTTCTCCTTCTAATAAAATAAAATGTATGCATATTCGACAGAGTCCACATCTCTACCTGTTCCACAGCCTAAACATTTAACTACCGGGAAAGGAAATTACAAGTTGTACTACACCTGCCTTTTTTGTGGTGAGGTGTTTTTGCCACCTATCCAAAGAACTACCCCACGTCCCCTCTCCTCAACAAGCAATCTCGCCTCCGTTTTGAAATGCTAATGACAACAGCAGTGAAAGGCCCAAATTAGGGCAGACAATTGGACTGTTTTTTCCTTGAGACCCAGCTCATGTTGAAGCCTGGAGCCCTCCCTCCTCCCTTCAGGGCCTTTTGTGTGAGAGGCAATAGGCACAGATGTTCCCCTCGCCTCGCACGGGCCCACTTTCCCCTAATCACCACCTTGTATGCACGCAGCTTGCACCTGCCCCGACGGTCCTCTCCACAGAATTAGAGGCTTTGCCTGATGGTCTCTCGTCATTTCAGCCACTTTCCAGGTCCCCGATTCTGGGGGCAGGGAAATTTGTGCAGAAGCACAAGCATTTGTGATTTCAGAAGAAGGCTCTGGCTGGAGAGAATCTGCCACACAATGAACATGTTACAGGGAAACGCAGACTTAGAGAACATGTGTGCAGCTGGCGTTTATGGGGGGGATGCGATCACAGCATTGGAAAACTGCTTCTCAACTGAGGTTTTGTCAAAATTTGGGAGCAATAACCCACATCGCAAGCTTCTTATTTTATTGTAAACTTATCATTAAGTCGCTGATAAGATGAAATAATACTTTTTAAATGGCAGCGCGTTGACCAAATATAGCAAAAAACCTGCAAGAAAAAATATTAATAATTTTCAGATCTATAGAGTGGCATGTCATTCCATTGTTTTATCTTTTATCTTTCATATCTTTGTGATCTTTGTCTTCCAATATGTTTAGATACCATCTTTGACTGTGCCGTTATATTCAGCTTTTGTTTTAAAGTTTTAAAGGCACAGTTCACCATTACAATCAACCTGTCTCCCGAACTCAAGTGTAGTGAATGTAAACTGGAATAATAAGAAAGAATGTGTGAAAGTTGTAATCAGATTAAAAGGGTCATTCGGTTTTTAATAACGCAATAAGACATTACAGCGATGTCATTATTGGTTAAAAGTTATTGAGTCTGGTACCAAGATCAATGTGCAGATAGTTTAGTTTACGAGATTTTATTCTGTTATGGCTATATCAAGAACTTACAAAGAGGTACCTACTGGTTAGTGTTTTCTATTATTAGTTTGCAGACATGCACAAACTAAACACATGTTTTATTTATAATGCTTAATTTGGGTGAACCACAGATGACTCATTACTATTCGTGTCGCGTACCTTGGTTTTAAGTAGGGCTAATTAGCTCAAGTAGGATAGCTGGAGTGGTACTATTACTGCTTGACCCTCGCAATCTCCCTACATTACACCGTACCATAATGTACTCCAGAAAAGAATGGCACACGAAACACACATAAACAAATTGCACGCAACTTTACGTGCCAGCGAGAGAAATGTCGATAATCTGCATTCATTATCAATAATTCATCTTTAGTACAATGATTATTATTTATATGTGCAGCAAGTTTAGTGTTGTTGAGAATATTCTAATTTCCCTCTCCTCATTTTGCGAGCAGACAGGTGTTCCCAGGTCCTGTTTAACAGTCAGGATGGTAAGCTGTAATTGGTCCCAGGTCCTGTTTAACACTCAGGATGGTAAGCTGTAATTGGTTGACAGCTGCTGTGTGGTTTCCTCCTCCTTGAGGTAATTAAACAAGCGAAACCTTTTCTGCTTCCATTCAATGAGAAAAGTTAGATTTGGTACCAGGAATAAATTGCGTCAAAAATGTAGTGATGTTCCCTGCAAATGTCCCTGTGGCATGCACGATAGTGGTTTAATTTGGTCCAGCCCTAAGTACAAGCCCAAAAGAAGAGCTATTTTATTTTATTTTTTTAATTTAGCCCCTATCTACTTTTCAAGTAGATGCCACTGGAAACATTTTATTGCTATTTGTAATGCTAATTAATTTGACATTTCTCATAAAATTCCTTAATCCAAATGAGAGGTTACAATTAAAAGTTATTTAGCAGCTACTAAAATACTGATGTCACAGTAATAAATCCAGTTCCTACAGATTTTCTCTGTCCCTGTGGGTGAACAACCCACATTACAGCAAGTCGGATCCTGCATGGCGATAGGGCGTAAAAACTTTGATAACCCACTAATCGCATTTAATAAAACTGTATTAAATACAGTTTTTTTTTTTATGCACATATCTTATTTCTTCTATTTGTAAAAAAAGTAAAGGTTAATAAAAGCAGCAATTTAAAATTCTAAGTTTTGATTTGGTCACGGCTCGGTTTACTGTGTCGGGTATAAATTTATCTAGTTACTGTATAAATGAACCAGAATTCAACAGTGTTTTAGTTACCGAACATGTGTAAAAGTGTCCATTCAATCGGTCAAAAAATATTGCATGACTTAAATGACCTAATCAGACTTCTAACAGTTGACAGGAAATATGTAAGGAATATGATGCAGTGTCGGAGGGATTTCATAATTTCATAATCATAATTTAATACAGTTATTATTTGGATTAGAAATTATTTCACCTAGTGTTTTCGGAAGGCAATTGAGAGGTTGGGTTAAAAACACTGCGCCACTCAACCCCAGGGTTGACCACCCCTGGAATATTGTTTAGTGACCTAAAGAGATGTTAAAACACTGCGCCACTCAACCCCAGGGTTGACCACCCCTGGAATATTGTTTAGTGACCTAAAGAGATGTTAAAACAC